>JANIJG010008803.1:0-22189 GCA_024611175.1 Megaceryle torquata
AGTAAGGAAACAACTAATCAAGCAGTTGTAGAGCTTTCTATCTGAATCATAGCCCCCATTCTGGCTAACCAATATATTCTCCTCCCCTCGCCCCGCCCCGTCGTGCACCTTCCGCCGGCGGCGGCGTCGCGTGACGTCAGGCGTACCCGGAAGGGCGGGGGAGGGGGAAAGGGGCGGCCGGGCCGGCCCGCTCCGGTCCGAGCCTCCGGGTCCCGTCCGCGGTCCCGTGTCCCGCGTCTCGTCGCCATGACGCTCGCCGTCTTCTTTGGGTGCGCCTTCATCGCCTTCGGGCCGGCTCTCGGCCTCTTCCTCTTCACCATCGCCCGGGACCCGCTCCGCATCATCATCCTCATCGCCGGGTCAGTCCGGCACCGGCACTGCCACCGGAAGGGGCGCTGCTGCCACCGTGGGCTCTGGGGTGGGCGCTGCGGGGTACTGGTACTGGTGTCGGTGCTGGCGCGGTACAAGTGCTGGTGCTGATACCAGTATGGGCGTGTCGGGGTATTGGTACCACTGTTGGTACCGGTACCAGTGTGGATGTGACAACAGCACTGGTACTAGTGCTGGAGATGGTATTGGTACATGTGTGGGATGTAGTGCTGGCACCAGCAGCAGTGCTGGAACCTGTACAGCTGTGACAGGGGCCCTGATACCAGTGGCAGTGCTGGTATCAGTATGGGTGTGATGGGGTGCTGGTACTAGTGGTAATGCTGGTGCCACTATGTCTGTAACAGGGGTACTGGTACTAGTGCAGTGCTGGTACCAGTGTGGGTGCTGGCACTGGTACCCCTATGGGTGTGACAGAGTACTGTGTCATTGCCAGTGCTGATACCAGTATGGACATCACAGGGGCACTGGTACCAGTATGGGCATCACAGAGGCACTGGTAGCAGTGTGGGTGTAACAGAGACTGGTAGTGGCAGAGGCACAATGGAGGGACCAACACCAGTGCCATTGTTGGTACGGAAGGGGCACCAGTACCAGTACTCATACTGGTGCTATGGCTTGCATGACAGGGGCACCAGTGTTGTTTCTTTTACTGGTACAGTCATTGGCACATTAGGGACACAAGTACACATACTGGTGGTCGTGGTCATGACAGGAGCACCAGTACCAGTGCTCATACCTTTTTGAGTATGACAGGGGCACCAGTATGCATACTTGTACTGGTACCAATGCAGGCACAGCAGAAGCACCAATACTTGTGCTGGTACTGTTGTGGGCATGACAGGGACACCAATACTAGTAGTCCTACTGGTGCTGTTCTTTGCACAACAGGGCCACCAGTACTGGCATTGTACTGGTACCATTGTGGTCACCACACAGCATGGGGATGATGGGGAGGACACAGGTATCAGTAATGGTTTGAGGTCAGTGAGGCAGTGGTACCAGGGCAGTGTTGGTAGTGCTACTAGTGCATGTGTGCAGTGGGGGGACAGGTACCAGTACCACTGTGGGATCAGTAGGGTATGGTACTGGAACTGGCACTAGTGTGGATATGAGCCTGGTGCTGGTACTGATGGGGGCACTGGTTACCGGCAGAGGAGGAGTGCAGGCACAGCAGTGGCACCAGTACAGGCACCACCTGCCCATCACTGGTACCAAAATAGCACTGGTAGCAGAGTGGGAAAGGCCAAGACACAGCTCCCAGTGCCAGTACTGACACACGGGTGTGCAAGTGTAGTGCTGATGGGCACGGCACTGGCACAGGTCCTGGCACAGTACCGGTGCCAGTGGGACTCTGTCTGTTTCTTTCTCTTTCTCAGGGCGTTCTTCTGGCTGGTGTCGCTGCTGCTCTCCTCCCTCATCTGGTTCATTGCTGTCAAAGCCAGTGACCCCCGGGATGAACCACTGCAGAAAGGGCTCTTGATATTTGGGGTGATGTTCTCTGTGCTGCTGCAGGAGGCCTTCCGTTTCCTCTACTACAAGCTCCTCAGGTAAGGGCAGCTCCCACCCTGTGCCCAGGCTGCTGGATGGTCCTCCTGGCTGTGGTGCGTGCCAGATTTTGGCTAAGAGCAACTGGGCTGGGGGATATGCCAGGTGTGGCACCAAGCCACCTCAGTTGGCGCTGGGAGCACATGAGTTGTACCTCTGTCTGTATGTTGGCCTCAGGTGGGTCTCAGTTGGTGGAGCAGAGCAGGCCTAAGATGTGGAGGACCCAGGGCTGAGGTGGCCTGGTAGTGTTTCCCTGAACTGGGGACAGGTAGGCTGTGAGTTAGGGCTGCTGCAGGATGTGTCACAGCCTCTCTGCCTTGCTCCTGCGGCCTGGGCGACACCAGGCACTGGGAAATGCCCACTTTGCTGAATGGTGGGGGCAGAGAGAGGTAAGGGATCTTCCCCAGCCTCCTGGCAAGTCTTGGTCCTTTCTCAGGGGTGGCTTTGTGTGAGCAGGGGCAGTCTGGAGGTGGTTTTGGGGCTCTGTAGGGTGGCACATTGCCACCAGCCCTGTTCTCCTTGCCCTGGGCAGCCCAGGGCAAAGTCTCAGCGCAGCCTCAGCAGTTCCTGGCCTCCTTGGCAGGGTCTTGTGCTGCGTGCCAGATGAGCATGCTCAGCTCCGTGTCCTGCATTCAGACAGATGGACAGACACCACGCTGGGCCTGGGCAGACAGACAAGGGGAGGCGATGCTGGTGGGGTCGGCATCGCTCATAACCCAACAGCATTCCTGGAAGGCTGGGCACTGGCAAGGGGTGGTGGGGAGGCAGGGCACAGTGACTCACACTGCTCCCCATGGCAGGGTGCTGCCAGAGGTGGGCAGGCAGAGGGTAGCAGAGCTCCATGGAGCAGCCTCCAACAGAAACCACCACATTTCGTTTGCCCTGTGGATCTCCAGTTGTGAGCGCTGCTGTTCTCTTCAGGCTGAGGAGCCCTCTGGCATCTTTCTCACTCACTGATAAAAATTACGAAGCCCAAATCTCTCAGCTTCTCTCCACTGAGATTTTTTTCTATCTCTTTGAGCTTTTCTCTGCTCCTCCTCAATTATTGGTTTTTTTCAGTATCTTCTAAGAGTATAAATGCAAAGATCAGGTGCACCCCCCCAGCACACACCTCCCACACCTGCAGTGGTGCTATTTTCCATGTGGTGGTGCTGCTCACTTTGCACCTGATGTCCTGCTCACCCCAGCCCTGTTCTGTGGAGCTGCCTGGCAACTCAGGTTCCTCTGTGGAAAATATTTCTGTGTAGTTTCCTGTGATTTTCAGCCATGTGGTTTGTCCAGGGGTTCAGGGTGGCCATGTGGATGCTCCTCATGATTGCAGTTTGGTGATGGGGAGGTTACAAGGAGTGTGGGATGGTGCAGACTGAAACCTCAGTCCAACTTGCTCTGTCCTGGTGCTGCACCACACCTCAGGATGTGGCTGGGCTGTCCTGAGCTCCAGCATGCTCTCGCCCCACAGGAAGGCTATCGAGGGTCTGGTGGCTCTCAGTGAGGATGGCTGCTCCCCTATTTCCATCCAGCAAATGGCATATGGTGAGTGATGCGCAGAGGGGGACAGCCCAGACATGGGGCCACGGGTAAGCCCAGGCAGGGCTGAGTGTACTGCTGTGGGGGAAGTGAGATACCTCAGACCAGAGCTGTCTGGGAGGTTCCTGGGGTGGCCTTGTGAGGCTCAGGGCCTGACAGTGTCTTCATCTTGTTAGTGGCTGGTGTGGGCTTTGGGCTCATGAGCGGCGCCTTCTCCATGATCAATCTCCTGGCTGATGCGTTAGGGCCCGGCACGGTGGGCATCCACGGGGATTCACAGCTCTACTTCCTGACTTCAGGTGAGCAACCAGCACCCTTCACTTACATCTCTGCCCCACCACAAAGGCAGCAGACCCAGGTGGGCTGGAGTCTCCCCTCCATACTATTCCTTCTATGCTGCACCCTCTACCCATCTGAGCCCCTTACTGTCCCTTGTTACCTGTTTCTGTGCCAGACCCTTCTTTCTGTCCCTCGTGACCCTCCCTGCTCCTCTCCCCATTCCTTCCACACTCAGGGTCTGCCTCAGCACCTCCCAGTCTGCTCCAGCATTTCCCATATTCCCCTTTCCCAGCTCCTCCCCATCCTTCTCCAAGCCTGCAGGCCAGGTCAGGGCAGTTGGTTCCCCGGTGACATCCCTTTGCTGTTCTGTACAGCTTTTATGACCATGGTGCTGATTTTCCTTCACACTTTCTGGGGGATCCTCTTCTTCCATGGCTGTGAGCATCGGCGCTGGTGGGAGATCACAGCGGTCATTGTCATGCACCTTGCTGTTTCAGGGTCGGTAAGTAGCTGAGAGGAGAGCTCTGTACCAGAACCTACACTTGGGGATGGCTGTGGTATGTGCTGGTCCCTTTGCTGTGATGGGAACAGCCTTTGGCACTAGCAAAGCAGTTGGGTTTGGGGGAATTGCAGCTGACCCTTCACAAACTGAATCTTGGAGCTGGTGTCCCTTGTCCTGCTCATTGAGGCAGTCAATGGCTGCCACCCATCCTTTCCTTGTCCTTCCCTCTCCTCTCCTGTTTCTCTCTCCCCAGACGTTTTGCAACCCCCTATACGTGGGCAGCCTGGTGCCCTCCTACCTGCTGATGGCTGCTGCTGCCACATGGGCTTACCTGCTTTCGGGCGGGTCTGCCCAGAACCTGCAGCGCTTTCTACTCTGTAAGTCCTGCTCTGTAAAGGGGATGGGGGACCTTTAGACCTGTCACTGGGAGGGGGAGAGGGTGTCTCTGCATGGGGAACAGGATCATCATCCTCTTGGCTGCCAGACTGGAGGAGATGCTGGGTTTTGGGACTCTGGTCGGGTTGCTACCTCTCCTGGGGTAAGTGGATGGAGTAAAGATCCTGGTGAAAACTGACCCCTTCTTCTCTTGGTTCCTGCAGGTTTACAGAGTGCAGCCAGACCCCAGCCTGGATCCTGAGGCTCTGCTGGATGTTCCTGGCCCCAGCCACCTCTGCCCCCCTCCCCCATCCTGGCAGCAAGAGTGGCCATCACCTTCTCTGCAATATCTTTTCTCCTGGACTGCAGGACCCCAGACAGTCCCTGTGGGGCAGGCACTGAGGTCCATCTCTGGCAGCCAGCCAACCAGTGTAGCTGAGGCTGGCTTGCTCTAACAGCCCTTTGGGATCCCCTGGAGAACAAACTAGTTTTGGGGGACATGGATTTGCTGGCCCTGCCATAAGCGGAGCCCCACTTAGCCTGCCTAGAAAGGGTGCTACCTTGGACTGCCAGAGGCCTGAGCCCAAAGAAACCCATTGCTTCTCCCCCCTGCCACAGAAGATATGCTATTCCCTGTGCCAAGGGGTTGGCCCTGCATTGCCTTCTCACCCTGGGGTGGATGAAGAGGCTTTGCAAAGTACTGCTGGGCTCTGGATCAGGCCTGACCACTGTGGTGCTACTTTCTCTGCCTCTTTGCCCTGCCTCACAGCCCTGGGAGCCACAGTCCCAGTGCTGGACTGCAGTAGCTGCAGTGAGCCGGCATCCTAGTGCAGGGGGGACAGTGCTGGGGGACCCAAGGGGACTGACCGCACCCATCATGGAAGGAGGACAAGGTAAAAATGGTATCTAAAGGACCTAGTGAACATGGAGGGTGGGGGAATGCTCAGGGGGTGCGACTGCACAGCTGCTGCCGGCACAGCTTGGGGAGGTGGTTCAGGGGCCCATTCTAGGGGATCACTGCCCTTTCCTGCACTTGGACGGGGATTTTCAGGTGGGCAGCAGCCCTGATGCTGAGCATCTGGCTCAGGGCTGAGAAAGTATTTTTATCCACAGTGGGCTTTTATACCAATAAAAAGAAGTACCACAGACAAGCAGAGTTGTGTGCGGTTAGTGGCACTGCCCTTGTGGGGAGGGTACAAGCACTCTGCAGCAGTGGTGGCAGGGGCTTGCCGCTGCAGCTGGGGAGTGAGTCGGGTAGTTGCAGACCCTGGTTGCCTGGAGGTGTTGCTCCTGCACTGTCCATCCTAACATAGGCTAGGCCCTAGTTTTACTGTTGTGTGGTGGAGGCTCTGAGAGATGGAACTCCCTGACTCAGACCCTTTGTCTTGGTCTTGGCATGGCTGTAGATGTCCTGTGGTCTTAGCTCCAGCTGCACTGGAGCCGCCAGGAAAGTTGGGAGGCAGCTGTGGATCTGGAACTGCTCCAGCTAGGATAGAGCTGGAGGGGAGCTAGGTGGGGACTGTCCAGTGAGGAAGTAGTGGATCTGCCACCTTCAAGCTCTGCCTTTCTCCAGCCCTACCAAGCTGGAGTTATGTTTTTCATTTGCTTTGCACAAATAAGAGGAGGAAGAAGTCCCAGAGCGATGGAGGGCAGGGCTGGACTCTGTGAGGAGCCCTATGCTGCTTGCTCTGGAGCTCTGCCCGGGGCACAGAGGCTGATGCTGTCTCAGCCGGCTAGAAAGGGGTCCTTGCACACCTCTCTCCACCATGGGTCCCTCTTCACCTGTGCCCTTCCCTGCCCCACAGCTTCACACAAGAACAGTGGAGAAGACTGGCACGGTTTTGGTTTTGTTTGTTTTTTTAATAAGTTTTTACCTTTTTTTTTATAACAAAAATACCTGCTGGGGCCATATACTGCCCCAAGCAAAACAGTCTGTGTGGGCAACCCATGCAGCTGGGGGGTGTTGGAGTGCTGACTCTCCCTCAGCCCAGGGTGAGGGCGAGGGGATATAGGCTGGCAAGGGGTAGGACCACCCCAGGGATGCAGGCTTCATGCAGTATTCTCGGTGCTGGCTGCTGTGTAGATGACCTTGGATTTGGTTGGTGAATCCAGCCTGGTGGGGAAGGAAGGGTGGGATTGTTAGGGGAGGCATGGGTGCCCTGCTAACCCATCTTAGTGCTTGAGAGACCACCCTTAACTCCCCCTGTCATGCGCTTGGACTTGTGCTACTGCTCCCCCTTCCCTCCCCCACAGGCCCTCTCCTTCTGCAGCTCACCCTCACTCACCGTGCATTCTGGCTACGGTGCCTGTAGATGTACAGCAGGAAGGCCAGTGCTGTGATGGCAAAGAGCACCCCAAAGAGCACAGCCAGCACATCCCCTGCAAGCCAAGCACAGGATGTTACACTGGGGATGGTCACCTGTGGCTCCTAGCCAAAGATGGGGCAAGGCTAGAGCAGGGTGGTAGCCTGAAGGCAGAGGGGACACAAAGGTAGCAGCCTCAGCTGAGCACACTTACCTGCATGAAATGAAGAGCTGGAGTGTTCATCTACAAAGGAGACAAAGATGAAAGGATGAGAGCACAGGTGCTCAGGCAGCCCTGCAAACCTGTTGTGGCAGCCAGCCCCCCAGATCAGCATGCGGCTGCCAGGACCCCCCTTCTCAAGGCAGTACATCCCCTCCCCCTCAAACGGTCTTCCCCTCCTTGGGGCCAGCCCCTCACCTACCTGCTGTTGCTGATCCATCATTACCTGGAAGAGACAGCACAGTCAAGAGGTTACCCAAGAGAACTGCCATGCCTGCAGGGCTTCAGGCCACACTGCCAAAGCAGGGCCCTCTCCAAGACTCTCCATCACCCATGAACAGGCAGGGGAGAGCTGCCTGCTAGGTCCCCAGCAGCTCACAGCATCTTGCTGCGTGAAGCCTATCTCTGACACCCCACCAGAAGCAAAAGGAAGTGGGAAAATAGTATTGCAGAACCACAGCCCACACAAAAGCCTTGCTGAGCCCAGACAAAGGCTTCCCCCATCACTACTGCCATCTCACAGGAAGCAGGTAGGAAGGGTTCTGAGCACTGCAGCACCCCATAACTGCACCAAATCCCAGAGGAAACTCTGGAGAAGGGCATGGGGTGAGCCCAGCAGGCAGCAACTGTGGGCAGTTGCCTGTGGTGAGATGGTGAGCAGTTCAGGAGGCAGCAGCCAGCCATTGCCACAGGGCACCCCATATGGGGATGGCTCAGTAACCTGACGTGCTGGGTGGGATCTTTGATGGGCAAATATTTACCCAGCATGATGGTGTGGCTTTTAAACAGCTGCATTATCGTCTGTACATGGCTTGGGTATGGCACACAGAGTGGCACTATCTACGGGACATATTGAGCTGTGTGGCCACTGCAGGAAAGCCACCACCTTCACCCAGCAGCCAGGGGCAGGAACAGCTCTCCTGGAGTGGGGGTGACTGAGGAAAGATCAGGTAGCATGTGAACAGGAGGTACAGCTGCGAACAAAACAAGGCATGACCCCACAGCTCTCCCATCTCAGTGCTCAGCAGCCCCAGGGCTAAAGCAGGCAGTTATCAGCACCGAGGTAGAAAGAAAGCACCAACAATTCTGCACACACAAGGTGGGGAACCAGTAACCTATCCAGGAGTACTGGGACAGTGTCCTGGCACTCCAGGAACAATGGCTTTGTGACTTTGTTAAAGTGGGGGTTGTTGGATAGACACAGCAAATAAGGAAAAAAAAAAGTGAGACAGGCAACTCCCTCCATTGCCTCAGCCTCTGCGGCTGGAGGCTTTGGAACAGCTTCTGCAAGAAAGTGGTAAAAGAAAAGCTTGGAGGTAAATGGAAAATATGATAAAGTATCTAACAGGTTTACCAAAGATAGAGCATGCCAGCCTAACCCGATATCCTTCTTTGATAAGTGATATTCTAGACAAAGAAAATGCAGTAGATTTTATCTCTCCCGAATTCAGTGAAGCATTTGATGTGGTACCACGTGGGAAACTGTTAGCCAGGCTGAAGACCACAGTGATTAAATCCCTGCAGTTGTTAGCAATCTGGCTGCAGGTGGGATGGTGAATGGAAGTGCCTTGCACCATGGTGTGTGGTCACAGAGGCATTGCCCAAGGGCCTGGGACCAAACCTGTGTGCTGTTTCTATTAGTCACCTTGACAGAAGGTGTAGGAAATGCCATCAAAACAGAAAAGGAACAGGATGTTGGACAGAAAAAAAAACCAAACAGTGACCTCAGAGAGCAACAACAGGCAAGAATTCAGTGATGCAGAGCGACAGTTCCACCTCAGGATTAACAGGAATTTCTACTCATTGCTGAAAACCACCAACACAAGAAAGGCTTTCGAGGATGAACTGAGGACTGGCAGACAAGGATGCCTCAGGAAGGGGATCACATGTGCGGCCAGGATGGCTGCACACCCATGCAGAGTGCAGCCTTCAGGAGGGGTTCCCTACACTGCCCATCCCACAGGATTTGGTGGTGGGGTGCTGCTGCAAACCTGTAGCTCCACAGCACCTACTGAGTTCAGCTGTGGTGTTTGGGGATGAATCTAGCTGGGATGTCGGACCCAGCTGCTAATCCTTGACCATATATCCCATAATCCTACTACTGTATTTCTGCAAGACCAAGGATAAAATAGTTTCCAGAAACCAGTCTCCCCCAGTCTGGGTGAGAGAAGTGCAGAAATGGGGGAGAGAAGGACCACAAGACCAGTCCTGCAGCAAGTTGCCTTCTGTGCAGGGCTAACCCATGCAAAGGCCAAAAAAGACATGACATCTTGACTCCTGCTCCTCGACCCATCTCTGCATCCCTTCAGCTGAGTGCAGCCCGAGCACACTCGCACACTCCTTACCAGAAGGCAGCTGCTTCGCTGAAAAAAGGGTGGTCTGGAAACTTGCCAGCACTCGTCGTCCATTCAGGTCCTGCACCAGCCGGTAATTGTTCTGCAGAGGTTTGTTGTCATCATTTCTCAGGGTCATTACCAGCACTGACATCTGGAAGGAGAATGGTGTGAGCAGAGTGGGGTACATCCCACTTTCAGGAGCCAGGTGAGCCCTAGGGGACCATCATGGACAGTGCTAGCTGGCAGGGAGAAGCTGGGTAAGACCCAGCATGGAGATTACTACCCCAACAGACCTGATGATGAGAGAGCAGCATGGTCTGGTTAAAGACTGTCCACCTCACCGACTGGTAGCAGGGAGGAGTAGTCAGAGAGCCATTGTAGTGGAAGTAGAGCTTCAGGTTGGCAGGCAGCAGACCTGCAATGTTGAATCCAGGCACCAAGACTTCCTCGCCTGGGAAAAGAAAGACCACTGGAGTGAGATCAGGACAACCCCTTGGAGGACAAGAAGCAGGACCAGCACAGAGATCATGGGCAGCCTGGCACTGCATGTGCCAGTGTCCACACTGCTGCCACTGGTGCACTGGAGAAAGCAATGTGTTTGCCCTGGAAGCAAGGAAAGCACGTGCAAGCAGAGGGGCACCTTGAGGATCTGCTTCTGTACAAGATGTGCAGTGTCCTCTTTTGCATGTACATACAGCAACCACCTGCTGCAGCCTCAGTCCTCTGCAGCTGATTTCTCTGCTGGGCTGCAGCTTCTGAGACAAGTACTAGGTGGGACAGGGTATTACCTTCTCCTTGGATTTTGTACAGATGCTCAAGTATTTCCTGATAGTATGGGTTCTCCCTTGGACCAACCTGCAACACAGATACCCCACAGTAATGACAAGGACAGGGGCCAAATGCAGACCTGCCAGTGATGGTAGTGCAAGCAGGGAGGTATTGTTCCCTGGGAGAGGCACCCTCTTCCAGTGACCCCTTTCCTCCTATCAGGGCAGACCCTCTGGACTGCCTCCAGTCTCCCCTTCTCCCCAGGAGCATTTGCACATTTGCCAGTCCCCAAAACTGTGCCTGACGCTGCCCATTCCAGTCCTGCCCTCCCTCTACTACCCCTTCTCACCCAGAGCTGATCTACGGGACTCACCTCCAGGAAGGCTCCAAGGACAGCCAGGCCATCTGGATGGACCATTGCCTCTTTAAAGCTGTCATACTTGGTGTTGTAGTGGACCACGTGGATCTGGAAGGGAAACGCACAATCCTCATGTAGGATGGGCACCTCCAGGAGGTGCTCACCTCCACAGGGCTCCCTCCTGCCAGAGCAAGGACCAGAAGAGAGATGCACCTGTGACGAGCACCCCTACTAGGAAGGGAATAGGCTGATGGGCCTGAGAGAATGAGCTGGGCTGCTGCAAAGCAGCAAGTGTGAAGGTCTGCTTGTGGAAACTTCCCTAGGCAGAGACAGTGAACCAGCACTCTGCCCTAGATCCTTGGGAGTTGTACTGCACAGTCAGCCCCAGTTTGTGGACAGCAGCTGGAGAAGAAGGGATAAAACCAGATGGGAGCTGGCAGAGCAAGAGGACAGTGTGTACAGAGTAAACAGTCCCTACAGCTCCCAAAGCAGACTGCTCACAGCCACCTGGGGAACTGGATCCCCCAGCCTGGAGACTGACACAGCTCCTGTTCCATCAGCCCAGGACCAGGCTGCAGCACTGGGACAGGCTGCAGCACTTACATCAGCAGAGAGCGCATCCTGGAGGGTGGTCTCTGCCTTGCCTCTGCACTGCAGGCTGCAGCGTGAGCCTGTCTCAGTGTGGCCTCCTGCATTGAACCCTGCCACAGCAGGGCTGCCCAGGGAGCAGGGATCTTGGACAGGGCTTACAACATTCACCCAGTGACAGCCAGGGTCATGGGTTCAGAGCAAGACAACACTTCAGCACCTTCTCTGCTCAGCACTGAGGGAGGAGAGGATGTACCCACCACCATGAGGGCTCCTTACCTCCGCAGCAAAGCGGCGCCCGTTGATGGTGTGCTCTGAGCCAGATCCTGATGGGGAGCCCCAGTGCAGGTGCAATTGCACAGCTCTGTACTGCTGGGTATAGCCACCAGTGATGGCCAGTGACTCAGGCAGGTCAAGTTGAACTGCAGAGGCAGAAGGAAGAGGTTGGTAAGTAAAACACAAAGCCCAGTCCTTCCCACACGTATGCAGAGGAGATGTCTCAAGTGAAAGAGTCACCCTGGGCTTGTGGAAAATTGTCATAACAAACAAACTTGCTTTCCATTTTTCATGAGGCTATGGGCAAGTCAATACCCAGAGCTGTGCTGATACAACCGGGTTGAGCTTTCAACTTCAGGTTGTAGACATCCCCAGAAAATACATCAGCTTCAAAAATAGCTGCTAGGAAAATACTGCAGAGTGAAGAGCCCCTCTGCAGAGACTCCCAGAGGCCAGCTCCAAGCCAAATGTTATGCAACAATTTATTCAGTAAGTGAGAAAAATATAAAGAGACTGTGGACAGAATTCATGGAGAAAGATATTGGCAGAGTGAATACCTATGAGAGAGGAGAAGTTGGACAGCACTTGGCAAGCTGAGACCTTTCAAATGAAGCAGCCTGTGAGTGTCTGACAGCACTGGAGTGGTGTCATGGAAGCACTAAATCTTTTGAAAGCATTTAGAGAAAAAATGTGTTTCTCTGGGTACAGTAAATACATACTTGGTTTTGCCTTTTACTTTAAGATGGTTTAGCCAGTTGTGTTGGACTCATGCAGCAGTGTGGCAAATCCAAAAACTGAGCTACCTGGACATGCAGCAAAAATGTTAGGAGCATCTCTGGACCCTAGGAAAGGCTGTCCTATCCTTATAAGCACCTTCTTCTCATTTTTAATAACTCTTTTCCTTCTATATAGGTGAAGTGTACCTTAGTCACATCACTGTACTAGGGCACAGATTCGAGATTAACCACATTACAGGGCTCTGATGAGTCATTTGTCCTCTCCCGCGTTCACTGCCACTGGGTTCAGAGATACAAAACTCAAATAAGGGAAGTGGGAGACTGCTCCCTCCCTGGGAATTTATACAAAAGAAATGTGTAAGTAGATATCTAAATCATTGTATTCCTTCTACTAGCTACCTGAGTCACTTCCAGGCCTTTGAAAAAGCTTATATAACATATACACCTTGTATTACAAAAAGGAGTAACTGTACAAATATCTTACTGGGCTTGCAACCTTTTTTTTTTTTTTAATGGCTTTTCACAAAGCAGACAAGTAGTTTCCAGAACAACAACAAAAAAAAGACATCTTATAAGCATGTGAGAAATTACTTCCCCACCCCAGTGAAAATGCTCTGACTGCTGTTGTAAACAGCAAGCAACACCAGATGCCAGGGTGTCTAAAATAGCAACTACTGAGCTCAACTAGTTCAGCTCTGCCGGCACACTAGGGCAGGAGGCCGCAATATAAAGCTCTGTGCATGTACCATGCACCTGATCTCACCACGCGCAGCGAGTCCAACCTGTTCTGTTTTCTGTGCGCACAGGTCAGCTCCATCTCACTAGCTACCAGGGCACTGGGGTGCCTTATCACACCACCAGTGAGTTTTTAAGTCCCTTTCTCTGCCACCTTTTCTCAGCTCAAGGACTGGCAGACACCAACACGCACAAAACACTAGGCTTGCTCTCATGGAAAGCTGGTGGCAACCAGGGCCCACCATTCCCAGCTGTGGGATGGTGAGCAGGAAGGAGATGTGTTTTTCCTCTGTATCTGGCATGGTGAGACTCATACTAAAATAATGTGATTAAGTTGTGTCCAGACTTTTCAAAAAAATTCTAAAATGGGAGAAGGGAAACAAAAGACCCAGAAAAATTTCTCAAGACCTTGAGATAACATCCTGAAGCACAGACTTGGAGTTGATCAATGTTGTGTCCTAAAAGACTGAGAGGTAGGTACTTTAAAAGCCATATCACATCAGAGAGTAACTAGTCCTTTGAAAGTGAAATGAGGAGGAACCAGTGGCTGCAAATTTGCATCAGAAATGCCAGGGACACATTTTTAAAGGAAACATGGGTTTTAACAAATTCCTGTATCCAGCTCCCACAGGTAGTGAGTGGTGAGTTCTCTAGCTCCTGGTTTCTCCCCTCCAGATAGGGAAGCACACAGACCTGTAAAGACTCAACAGCCAAGTGCTTCCCTTTTGGCAACACTTGAAGGCAACATTAGTGCAGCCTGGAAGAGAATCCCCTCCCCAGGGCCAGGGCATCAGAGGAGCCCACTCCTGCCCAGAGAGGCTGAGCAGGCTGTAGTGGTGCTCCAGCTACTCCTGTGCCTTTGGACCCACCTGTGTGCCCATTATTCCTCAGCTTGAGCTTCTCACTGGCAGGCAGGCTGTAGCCAGAGAGCTGGATCGGCCGCAGCTGGGGACTGAAGATGATCTTGGCCGTGTCAATGTTGATGGGTGACTGCACAGTGCCCGCACAGTCCAGGTAGTCCACATGCCAATGCTCCCGGTCTGGTATGAGGAGGAAGGGAGGAAGTGCCAGTGAGACTGCCCAGGCAAGGAGCCCACCAGAAAGGAGGTTTGGTGAGTGATGAGGAAGACGACAGGCACTGGCCAGGCAATAAATCATGCATGTAAGGTTAGTTTCTACCAAGTTAGCTTGGGAGCAGCTCTGTGCCACCATGTGACTGCATGCAGCTGTATCAGGAAAGGTCTCTGAGCATGGTAAGCTGCCAGGAAAGTCTATTTTTGGGGTGTTTGGGAAAAGCATGAGAAGGTCATTTACAAGTGGACTTGGCAAGCTGAGGAGCCGCTGCTCTGTGGCTCGTCACACGCTTGCTGCCTTGCATGGCCTGGCCTCTGGCAGGTATTGACCCACCACTTAGTTGAGGTAGCACAGTGCCACTGTGATCACAAAAGCCCAGAGCCACAGGTCTGATGGGTTCCCAAATGTAAACTGCACCAGTACAGCCTTGCAAAGGGCCAGATCATATGGCTGGGGTGGCTGCTTGAAATGCCACCTATTCCCAGTGCTGCAGCTAAGCACAGTTGCTGCTGTAGAAACCTCTCCTTGCAGGGCAGGCAACTGCTTCTAGAACATCTTGGGCTAGTGAAAACACAGGCTCATCCCCTGCTCAGCCTCAAGCAGGACCCCCATAAAGATGGAGCTGGATTAGCAGGTCCAAGTCAGCCCCGGTCTCAGGCAGAGTACTGGCGCTGGGGTCTGTCGCACCACCACAACAGGAAGGGGTGTGTTTGTGCTAGCAATGCAGCAATGCCCATCATGGGTGCTGTGGAGAAGCCCTCCAAGCCATGAAGGGAGGTCAGGGACTTGCAGGATGGGGAGGAAGGGTGACAGAGGACAAATGTAAGGATGAAAGCTGATTCCTGGGCAGATCAAAGTGCCTGTACAAGCTCCAAGTCCAGCTTGGAAAGCCCAGCCTGCTTCCCTGCTTGGCACAGGATCAAGATGCTGCTGTTCAGAGGGAAGTCCTGCCTCAAGGGGCATCCCCCCACACCCGGGGAGCTGGGGGAATCCTCAGGAGAGCTGCTGTTTCCTGCTGAAATCAGAGCAGGACCCAGCTCTTTAGCTCATCCTTGCCCTGGCTTGGCACCACTGAAGCATCAGGGTCAGGCAGGAGGGAAGGGTGAGTGGCAGAGTGCGCACAGGAGCCCTGTAATGATTAACCATGGCTGGCTCAGGCTCAGTGTATGCCAAGTGGTAGGAAAAAAGCAGGAGTAACTGCAGGGTATTTACCTTCATAACTCCAGTGACTGTGGCCAGGACCTTGAAAAAAAAGAGAAAAAAACCACATGAATGGAAAGGAAAGGTTGGCAGCAAACACACCTCTGCCAGGCAGCACTGCCAGCCCAGGCAGCAGGTCTATGGGCTTTCACTGCCTTCACTTTTCCACCCCTCCCCCTGTCCTGGTGAGGGAGATGCTCCCAGAGTGCACTGCCTCCTCTGAGCAGGGCCAGATCTTCTGCAGTTGTCCTGGGCCAGAGGGGAAACCCCAGGGCTCAATGCTTTGTTATCATCCTTCTTATAATGGAAAAAAATCAGATACTGGCTTCCTTCACCGAGCAGCTCTACCAGCGCTCTTGCAGCTACTCTGGGAGCAGCCAAAACCTCCCCGTGTCCTAAGATGGAGCACTTAACAAGGCAGGCCTGCAGCTTCCCAGCTCAGGCTCTATAAACAAGAGCAGCCAGGGAAGTAGCCGTGCTGGTGGCACTCCTTTGATGCTGGACTGACGGAGAGGGTGTGGGGAAGAGCAGCTCCCACAACACGAGGAGTTTGGGCAGTGATCTGCATTGCACCAGTCAGACACCTTCCTCCTGACAGAGAAAGCACCCTTGGGATTCAAAGCAGAGGAAGCAAATGAGCAACAAAACCTTGTCTTCCTCATCAGCGAGTGCCCCTACCATGGGGGC
The DNA here is from genome assembly GCA_024611175.1 of Megaceryle torquata. Lineage (NCBI taxonomy): Eukaryota > Metazoa > Chordata > Aves > Coraciiformes > Cerylidae > Megaceryle > Megaceryle torquata. Next base: position 15,901 of record JANIJG010008803.1, read on the forward strand.
AGACTGCCTGAAAATGTGCCATACCAAACACCCATCTCCCGTCCTGGCAGCCCCTTGCCCAAACTTACCCAGCCACCCAAATTCTGCTGCTTAATATACACAAACAATACACAATAATTAATACACAAACCCATTTCCTAGGAAAAGCAGGAGGGAGGATGGGGAAGCCCATGCCAGGACCTCTGCACATGCCATATCACCCACAGAGCACATGGTGGCTACGGCAGGGCAGGATGTGTCCCAAGTCTCCCACCACTGGGTCTGTCTCCAGTGTGCAGATACAGAGGGACCAAATCCCTCCTGGGCCAGGTCTTCACTGTACAACAGTGTTCCATACACCAAGCCCTCACACAATCACTGTCCTCCAGAGCTTCCAAAAAAGCCCATGGCTCCTGGAATGTCATTAGAACTGGTCAGAGAGGTGCCCCAGAGCCTCTTCTCAGATGTCTTTGACCAAATACCTTGGATATCACCAGCCCTTCTGCAGGCAACCAACTCCAGGCAAAGGGATGTAGGGCTTGGATTTGCCCCAAGCAGAGAGACATAGCCCATAAAGATTATGCCCTTGCCCTGAGCGGTACAACGGGTAAACCATGAGCTTCTTCTCCGATTTGCCCTTACCAGCATTCTCATCATTGCAGACAGGCTGTCAGCACATCCCAGCCCATGAGGGCAGGATCAGAAGGTGCCACATTGGGACAGGTTAGGGGCAAAGGCGTGCATGCACCCAGCAACAAGAGGCAACACCTACATATGCTTCCATCAGCTCCACAGAGTGCAAGGACACAGAGGAGCATTTAGCAAGTGCAGTCCAGCCCTCATACCACCTCTGTCCCTTGGCAGGGCCAAATGCCTTCCTGCCTTTTCAGGACACTGAAGGGGCTCAGCAAGCATTGCTCCTTTCCCCATCCCTGCTGCTGACAACGGCTATCGACAACCACTTGCTATTAATAGGAGCAGATTCCAGAACAGGGGTGAGAAAGGAAGAGGCACACTTTCCCAGGCCCAGATGTCTTATGTGAGGCCCCAAGCTCAGCAGGATCCTGCCCTCCTCTCAGCAAGGGTCCAGGCATGGGCGCTGCTGGGGTCCTTTGGTGCAGCTGCAGCCCTGGAGAGCAGATAGACACGGCAAAACTGGTCTGGGAAGGGCTGGAGGGTGCTTAGGGGCAGAAGGAGTTTTAGAGATGGGAACAGCCCTTGAGGCTCCCTCCAGCGTCCTGGGTGACTCATCTCTGCAGTGCTTCTGATACTTAGGGGCGATGTTCAGGACTCACTTGCCCAGGCATGGGATACTCCTAAAGGCATATGAAGAAGGGGCAGCAAGTAGAAGGCAGAACAAGCCTTGGCTGCCTGTGTCAGGCAGGAACATGTGTGCTCCAGGACAGACTGCAGTGCCCTCTCCATGCCTGCTTGCATGGTGCTGTCCCGGGATGCACCCAGCTGTACTGAAGCACACTGTGATTCATCCTGCCCACCTTGTTCACACTAAAGGGCACCTGCTCCCTGGACACTGTTTATGCACCGAAATCCAGAGTACACCAACCTTCCTCTGGAAACACCTGTCCACACTCTCCTATCCCATCTGGCACTATCTGCCTGAGGTGGTCATGGCTTGCACACAAGAACCAAGTTTGCTGCTTCCTAGACATGACTCCTCTCTTGCTGCACAAGGGTGCCTATCAGCACAGGGAGATCCCCCCCAGTGGGCACCCACATTAGGTCGAGTACTGTCTTAGCACAGGTAAGGCACAGCAACCTGGGGTGCCCTGGCTCGCTGCACATGCCTCAACCAGCATGGCCTGTCCTGGCACCCTGCTTTCTCCTCACCTCCAGGGACTCTGCTTTGACAGGAACATCATATCGTAGATTAAGCAATAGCACCATGCTGGCACCTGCCCTGTTGTGTCAGCACCATGCTACCCACCCCAGTCTCTCACATCCCCCTGCACCCATTGGTTCCCATAGACAAGGGGGCTCCAGACACGCCTCACAGCTTCCCACCTGCTCAGCTCAGCAGAACACCTTGAAGGCTGCAGCTGCACCCAGGAGTCGGTCTAATCCATCCCAACACAACAGACTTCTCCAGGGGTCTCTTGGTCTCAGAGCCAAGAGCCATGACCACTTATCCATGCATTGAAAGTACCTAAATGTGTTTCCTCATCCCATAGATCTGGGTGCAGCTATGGCACAGCCAGGCCACCCACTCAGGGAGGCATCTCTCAATCCCAGCTGTGCAAGCATGGGCCCCTTTGGCACATGTACCCAGTGCTGCAAGAAAGGATTGAGGCGAGCCCAGCCTGGGCATGAGATCGGGCTCTCGGCAACTGCCCTGGCCTCAGTGTGGCTCAGAGGAGCCCTGCAATACTCCAGTCCCTTCCACGTGGGGGCATTCGCAATCTCACAGCCCTTTGCCATGAACATTAACCCACTGCCCTGCCCAAATGCCGATTTGAATAATCTCAGCCTGCCTCCCACGCTTCCCGCTGGAGCACGTCTTCTCCCTCAGAAAGCTGTGTGGTGCCAGGTCTCCTTTCTGCTGAACTGCTGCCACTCACCACAACAGACGTGACTGCACCTTAACAGTGAGTGCTGCAGCTCTTTGCAAACCCTGCCCTACCTCTGAGCACCCACAGCCCCAGCAGGGACTGCCCAAGTACTCCCAAAAATGTGGGGGAAAGAACCTTGCTGCTGCGATGAGCATGCTTGGAGGTAACAGGCAAGAAGAGGACTCCTTGCAGGGGTCCCAGCAGGAAAATGTAGGAGGGTACCAACGGGGGCTTCCTGCTCTTGCAGGCAAGAAGCCTCCGTGCTCAGCCATTCAGAACCCCTCCGACCCACCTCACCACTAAATGCCACCCCCTTTCCCCAGCAGCCTGAGATCCAGCCGAGTTTCCCCCTTTCACTCTCTCCGTCCTTTGTACTTTCTCCCCCTGTTGCTCACTCCTTCTCGGCCCTCCCATTTTGGGATACTGGCGCTGCTGCAAGCGTAAGCTCCCTTCCCTCCTTGACATCCAACACCATCCAACAACACGTTCCCGCCGAGTTCAGGCAGACGCTGCCATTACCAGCGTGCAGCTCAGCATGTCCTGCAGCTCAGGAGGAAGGGTAGGAGCAGTTCTCGTCACGGTGCGGAGCCAGCACAACTGCGGGCCACTGCTAATCCCAGCAAGAAAGGCAGGGATGCAGCAGTCTGCTCCCAGAACACCACACCACGGGGACACAGAGACAGACCATGCACCTGAGGGACACAAGATCATTTCCACAGAGCAACAAAGAGCTCTCAGCAGAGCCAGGCAATAAGAGACCAGAGGGTCTGTCCTATACACCTGCCACCTCCGTCTTCACCTTTTCAAATTTTAGGGGGTGCACAGGTGAAGCTGCTGCAGGGCACCTAACAACACTGAAATGTGTGTGTCATTCACAGCCTGGATGTTGCCTGTCAGCAACACAGCCATTGGTGCTGCCTGCTTATCTTGAACTCCAACAGGTTTGATGGCTTGTGTCTGGTGGGCAGCAGGTTCACTTCTAGATCAGACATCCAGCTCTTTATCAGCTGGACACACAATGCCCTGTGCTCAGCCACAGGGAGCACTATGGTCCTGCCAGAGCCTCCTCTCCACACTGGGACCCAGCCCTGGGACAGACTCAGGTCAAAGCCCTGTATGAGGCTGCTTCACAGGAGACACCAGGGCACAACCACCTTGCTGTGCCCCTGAGGAAGAAGCCCCTGTCGGCACATCAAACCCAGGCTGAGGAAGGAAGTGGTGTAGCTCATGAACCAGAGAAGAGGGAAAGTGCAGTGTTACTGCTGAATCTCAGTGATCCAGGAGGTACCAGGACATACATAGATACACAGAGTGCATGTCTCAAAGCAGGGACCAGCCACAGCAGCCAGTCTACAAAACACATCAAAGCGCCATGTCTCTTGAAAGCAACAACCTGATCATGGTGCCCCGGCTGTACCACTGTGCTCACACTGCCCAGAACCAGCTTCTCAGACCAGTCTGTGGCAAGCATAGCACAGGCATGGAGTTTGGACAGCTGGATGCACAATGCAAGCATCCTTCTGTCAAGCCCCATGAAAGCCATCTCTGCACGAGGGCTGTGCCATCCCATCGCTACCTCTGCCAACACAGCCCTGGTTTCTCCATCTGGATGCGCACCCCATGCAGCACCCATGTCCTTTCAACCCAGGACACCACCACGTGCACTGCCCATGGGGGCACTGATCCCTCACAAGCCTGGTTGTATTAAAGCCCCTTTGTGTTTATAAACTGACCCACTGCAAGGCTTTGGGATCAGCCTTTAATCTGCCACTGGTAACGCAGGTTGCTGCGGGCATTGTTCTTTGTGCTCCTGGGGGAGGACTGCTCAGGCCACGGGGTCCAAGACTGGGCCAGTTCCCCCTCAGAGCAGCAAGGGTTTGGGTGGAGGAAGTCATAGGGCAAGATTTACTCCAGGACACCTTCCTGCTTCCTGTGAACCTAACCGCCCTAGAGATTGCCAGGGAAAAGAGGAAACAATTGTAGAGCACTGCAGAGAAAGGGACACAGCAGCAGAATGGGTAAAAAAAGGGCACAGATCAGTGATTGAAGATGTGGAATTAAATGAATAAGGGGTACTAAGCAAAATAAATGGGTTCAGCTGGAAAAAAAAAGGTGATCAGAGAAAAGCAAGAAAAGGACAGAGAGAGCAGCAAGGTCCAAGCAGCAGGGAGAGTGGAAACAGGCTGCAGTGGGAAAGAGTTACTGCTTCCCAAAGACACCCATAAACAAAGGACTTGGTTCTCTAAGCAAACCAGAGGTTCCTCAGAGAGCAACCCTACAGCAAAGCCTCAGTGACAGACCCCAGCTTCTTCTTAGTAGCCAGGGCTGGGGAGCCACCAGCCCTACCTTATGTACAAACCTTGATGAAAAGGGGGTCAGCACATCACCCAGCAGTGGTGCCAAGCCACAGCTTCTAGTACCCAGCAGGAGCCTTGGTGGGTCCCAGCTGAGACCTGCTCCCTCATGAGACTCCAGCCAGATTTTTAGTCTCTAATGCCAGTTCAACATGGTACAGGTTACCTGTACGCTACCTACCTCCCTGCCACCTCCCACACCTCACTTCTTTTTTCCATATCCATCCCATTCTCCCTACCCAGCCATCCCAAACCCCACACGCTGTCCAGCCCCTTGCTGCCAGCACACCACACTGGTATGCTGGATGCCTGATGCCCCCCCACCCTGTGGCCTGGGTTACTTCATCTCTGTGGCAAGGACCATCTGCTTGTCCATCTCTGTCCAGTTCTCAGCCTGGCAAGAGCAGCGCTTGTACAAAGTGTGATTCACTGCAATAACAAAAACAGCTCATGGCACCAAACAGTTGCTGGTCCATACTACGGTACAGCTGTCCTGGCAAAGGTCAGGGCAACTCTTTACCAGAGAAAAAAACCAAGGACACACCATGAGGCTGAAGACTGGGAAACAAATACAAAGGCAGAGCTGGGATAAGTTGTGTAGCCAGGATCACGGCAGCACTCAGGCCCATGCGAGCAAATGCGCAGCATTGTCCCAAAATCCCTGCTGAGCACTAGCAGTGCCACAGTCCCAACTTGGAATACAGACCAAGACCAAAGACCCAAGACGTTTCCCCCAAAACAGTGACTTGGAAATCCGAAAGCCCTCATTCTGCCAGCAAGACAACTCTGAGAGGGGGGGAGGGCATATAACACACCCAGCCTTGAGTTCAGGCACATCCCCCATTCCCTATTGTTAGCTATAGTGCAGACCCCCACCAACTCTACAGCAGGTCTGGACCCTGTCCTTGCTAGTCTCTGGGGTGACAATGTGGATGCAGGACCAAGCACAGCAGACTTCGCTGTGGAGAGGCCATGCTGCTGGATAAAGGGGACTGGACGCCATCCTGCCATGCCAAGGTCTAGGGCTGGACTCTCCAGGCAGTCCCAGCAAGGCACTGCCTGCTGCACAGCCCCAGCTACCCCCACACAAGCAGCCATGAGTCCCCTAATATGATGTAAAAGGGACTTAGTTGAGGAAAAGGGCTGCACACAAGGCAGATGCCCCCAGACCCTGGGCAGGGGTCAGGCCACGAGGGAATTGGCGGGAGCAGGAACAAAGGCAGCGACATGCTGGGGGTGTGTGCAGCTCCCGCAGCTGGGTGATGCTGGGGGTGCACAGCCCTGGAGAGACACTCCACAGTGGGGCACACCCAGGCCCCTAACAAGTGTGCAGCAGGAGGTAAAGCAACTCTCAGAAACCAAGCAAGCAGAGTATGCCAGCACGGGCGC
>JANIJG010008804.1:0-10854 GCA_024611175.1 Megaceryle torquata
GAGCAACCTGCTCTAGGTGAGGATGTCCCTGCTCTCAGCAGGGGGGTTGGACTGGATGGCCTCTAGAGCTCCCTTCCAACCCAGACTTTTCTATGATTCTATGATCCCTAACATAACAGATATGAGAGGTTTCAGTGATAGTTCACACTGTGACCTGCCCCTCTCCTAACAACTAGGATCACGGTCCTGACCACATTTAGGGAATCACGTTTGTCTTCATTAACTTTATGATCTCCCACCATGAGACTTCTTGCTACATCAGCTCTAGCTAGCATGGCAGAAAGAGAGCACAAGAGTCATTTACCATGTCATCAGTGCACCTCTCTATCCCTGGGTTCTTTTCATCTTGGTCAGTGAGATGCTTTTTCGTCTGTGTGTGCACGTCCCTTAGCCACAGAGCAGACAATCATACATTTGACAGTCCTGCAGATGCCTGGGAAACCTCTCACCTCTGGCTCTACTTCCATCAGTATGTTTTTTACGTGATGTCCAGAGGATCTATTCAGTTTCATCCTTTCCTCCACCATGCTGTGTCTGTGACTGGAAGGGCTGCAGTAGTGGTGACTTCATGTATTGTTACCATTCAGCTGAAGAACAGTCTCTGAGCTCCTCAGGTGGACTGTCAACAGTTTGTAGCACCTGGATAGGCATACAGCTGTTGAGGCACACAAGATGCTGCTTATCTAAACTTTTTGGTCTTGGCCAAGTTGAGCCAGGGACGTTTCTGGTGCTGACGCTGTCAGTTTGCACTGGAGCCAAGCTTTGCATCTGTCCCCCCTGGCAAAGTCCTGGGGGGCCCTTGAGGAATCGCTGTTACTTCTTGCCTCTGAGCTATTCCTCAATGGCTTGTCTTCTCCCTTCTGCAGTGCACAGGGTATGTGTTCTGAGGCTTCTGCCATGATTAGCAGTTTGGATATTGTTTGTAGGGTCATCAGTGTTGGTGTGCTCCTTTGTGCTATTTCAGTATGAAACATACAGTGGAGTTAGCATGTCCCTGTCCCTGTGGAGTTTGCCTTTGAATGCTCCACTAATAATAAATACATATATATATATGTAAATTTTGTTTCAGCCACATTAGTGCAGCTCTAAGACCTTTCTATTCTCTTGTAATATATTCCCTGTACTGTGCTACTCAAAGGATATGATTGCCACCTGCAGGCAGCTCAGCCTTCCTTTGCCTTTTAAATATTTTTCTTTTAAGCTTTGCAACCAGTCGCTGTTGGACACCTTGCTCGAGTAGGTCCCCCATCACAAAAGCACATCAGTTTTCTCATGGAATTCACATAAAGTGTCTGGGGCTCTGACACCACAGTAACCTGACAGTTTATGTCAGGGTGTGCTTTGCCAAACCAAGGCAGGAGGAACTGTCCCCTCTAGGAAGTGTTTCATAATTCCTGTGCATAATAGTTAGCAAAGTACTGTTTTGTTTTTTTTTTTTTTTTAATTTCCATTCACCCCAGTTGTGGAAAAAGTTACAGTGCCTCTGGACGTGGAGGTTTTCCTGTCCTTACAGGCTGTGTAAGAAGCACCAGTGCAAGTTTTGTACCACAGACTCCCTTCACTTCCAGAGCTCACCTCTCCTCTACACCAGCTCATGTTCAGGGCTCCAGGTCACACTTGAAATCCCCAAAAAACCTTGTCACCATCCTTCCCCCTACCAAGAGTTTGTCCTGAGGCCTCCTCCTTAAGAACCAATTGAGCACGAACAAAGTGAGCCCCCGTTTTCTAGCTACTCCTAAAGAGAGGACGTGTCTGGAGGGTCAGTAGTGGCTTGTCTTGTCCCTCTGGGGTGTGCATGTTTTGATGGGGTACCTCAGGGCTGAGTCTCACTTGGGTGTTGGCTTTCTTGTCAAAGTGTTTCTCTGACACTGGTCCTCTGCTTCATGACAATTTGATTATTAATTATTGCTAAAAAAAATAAATAACCTGATGGAATGCAACGTTTTCCCTTCTTGGACCGTTTGAATCCTAATGTAGTATTTCTTTGTGTCACTCCCATTCAGAAACAGTTTCTTTCCTTTCCCAACTGTTTCTGTTTTTTCTCTCCTCCTTCCACCTCTTTCATCATCTTCCAGTCCATCCATGCTGTTCCAGTGTCCCAGTGACCTTGAAGGTGGCTGCACCACGTGGAAGTGAGGAGAGGCAGCTGTGCTCAGGTCTTCACTGTAACTGCAGTTAAGCTTTGGCAGGTGCTCAATATATTCAGGCTTACAGAGACTGCAAACCACCAGCAATCCTGTGCTTTGTCCCTTCATTCTCTTCAATGATCATCCAAAGTCCTGCTTAGAAATGTTAAACTGCTGTAATTACCCAGTCTTTCTTAAATCCTTTTTCATCTGGGTCACACTTCTTGTACATGACATTCATTTCTGAATGATACAGCACAGGTACAAACGATCTTTTCACGAGCTATTAATTTATTTCTTCTCTGACCTTTTGCATCATTTTAAAGTATTTACAGTGTCAGGAATGCTTTGGCTCACCATGTTTCTTTCAGTGCAGCTTTTACCTGCTTTTGGCTTCATTTACTTTAATTGGTCCCCTGTCAGTGCACCTCCTCTCTACCCGCTGGCAGGGTGGTGTGAGAAAAAAGGAAATCTGTAGTTTGTAGTGTTGGATAGAGATGCTAATATCAGAAGTTACAGTAACGGCCAGGTCTTCAATACAGAGCCCTTATTTTACCATTAGTTTTAGTGTAGAAATCTGGTTTATCTGGGAGATGTGCAGCAATTGTAGGAGACTGAATTTGATGCAAAGTTCAGAGAAAACTATTAAATATATTTCTAAAGTAGAGATCCCTGCAAATTTACCCTACTATAGTATTTCCTTTTGTCCCCTTCTCCAGGAATAGATCGTTATTCCCCTTCAGACTGTCCTCAGAGTGTAGCTAGCTTCCTGTGAAAAAACAGAAATAGAATAGTCTTATATCAAAAAACAGAAAATATGAAGTAAGCAAAATTATGCAACCTAATTTTCTCTGGGGTCTCACTGAAGTTTATTAAGGAAGAGAAGGGCCAGTTTTAACATTTATGGGGCAGATTTTCTTAAGAATTTAGTATATTATGTGATGCCTTCCTTATACTGGCTGGAAACTTGGTTCTGAGTGTGTGGTTCATTGGCCTTTTCCCCACAAAGAACATGATCCCACATGGTCATTAAAATATGATATCTAAATGATGAGAGACTGGTTAGCATGTAGTCAATTGATTATTCTTTGCAGCTTTTTTTTTTTTTTCCTCTCAAAATTGGCAAATATTTGGTATGGTTTGCTAAAAAAAAATTTCACAAGAAAGTTTAAACTTTCTATTCTTTTGCTCATATAGTGGGCATGTGAAAAATGCTTCTCTTTTTGTATTGTATTGGAATATCTTTCAGAGCTGGAGGTAACTAACTGGTGAAGCAATTTCCCAACATAGGCACTTGAGCACATTCTTAAATGGTTACTTTTGAAAAAATCTTTGCCTTTTTCTCTAAAGCCACCCTTTGATCTTTGGATTTCACATTCTAACAAAATCCATTACAAGCAAATAAAAAACAAACCACCCACCTGTATTGATCAAATATCAGTGCTACCCTGCAGTCCAGAAGTGTGCACTTTGAATACCCTCCGTGGCAGACTAAGTTTCTCGTTTTCTTTGCTCAGCATTGTAGAAAATGAGATTACATTTTAGTTCTGTGGGACAGAAAAAGATTTGGACAAAGATTTACGCTGTGAAATGTAATCCAAAATAAAGCCTTCCCATTCCTTGTTTTATAACATGGAATTTGAAATTGAATATTTATATAAATAACAAGGCACTGATTATGTAGTAAATGAGGGGGAATTTGAATTGGCTTATTACATAGTTTGGACTGAATGTTCAGCTGGAAGCGACAGCAGCCTGATGTCGGACCTTGTTTGCTTCAAGCTGAATGAGATTGCCTCTCCAGAGAGACGTGTAGAAGCTGGAGGCTGCTGTAGTTTGTTCTGGGTCCTCCTTGCTCCCTCTGAGACTCACAGGCATGTAGGGTGCACCAGGCTGGCAGAAACAACTAAGAAGGAAGTGTTTTGGAATAAATGCTTTGGGAGAAATGAAAACAGCTGGGAAAGGTGGGGAAAGGCTTTCTTCTGATTTTTGTCAGCTCCTTTGTGTTGTTTGTATGTTCCAATGGGGATAATTCTTTTCCTGGGAGATGCAAACCTTCTATACAGAATGTCCATAGCTTAGGAAAAAGTATCCTATATGTGCTGTGTTGAAGCTTCAGAAGAGAGTTCCTTCTGCTTGTTCAGTTAGTATGAGCTGTTCTGCAGCTGTCAGAGGTACGGCTGAGTGGAATTGGCCATGGGGCCCATGAGTCCCTTGTAAGGCTTCTGCAGCATCCTTAAACCTAACACTGATAAGTTATGTGATTGCTCTCTGGAAACTGTTAGAGTAGATGGAGCCTGACCTGAAAGTGCCAATCCCTGTGTCCTAAGGCTGCTGAAGCCTTGCAGTCCAAGAAGTGAGGAAGTTGGTAGAAATTATGAACTGTATTGTCAGTGGTGTCAGGGAAAAGATGGGAGCCAAGCTGAATTCAAAGACCCTTCAGAACAGCACGACCTTTGTACATTCACGGTCATTGTAGAGTTCCTGAGCTGTGTGCCTCAGAGGAGCTGCAGAGGGACAGTGGAGGCATTGAGAACTACCAAATTCCTAAGGTTAAGGTAGAGATGAGGTCAGCATCTATTATTTAGCACATGGTAGGACTTGCAGTTTAGAGGAAAACATTATGCTCCCCCCCAACCCCAGCAGAGGAGCAATGCTATGTGTCAGAATGTCTCAAAATGGAAAATCATTCATGTTCTCCAATAATAAAAATATAACAACATAAACAGCCTGTTCTCACTGCTGTGTTTATAGCACAAAAGAAGGGAGATTTATGAAATGCACACTGTATAGTTCTGTCTTACATATTAGTAACAGTTTCCAGATCTTCATCATTGGACAGGATCAAGCAGCCGTAATACAGAGGATGCCATCGATAACCCTCTCTACCAGTAACGTGATCTTGCTGCAATGGCACTTTGGGGTGGGTTGAGATACAGATCTTTGTTCATGAAAGAGTTGAGATGCAGGTTGAGACCAAAAACTTCCTTCTGCAAAGATTCCCAGACATCCGTTTCCTTAGTAATGGTACAAAAGACTTGGAAAGTGACATCTATTCAGGCTTTTAAAATTTCCCTCATAAATACAACATTCACCAATGTCTGCCAGCTCTGCAACTTTCATGGTCCTTTCTGCTCCTTAGGAAAACAAAGATGGGGAGGTAAGAAAAAAGCTTCTATTCAGGTATTTGGAACTCATTCACATATGGATTTGCCATTTCTTCAAAGATAAGAAAGCTGCACTAGCCTTCATTTCTGTATCTGAGATGCCCTCACTTGCAGCAGGGAATAGAGAAGATGTATAGTTCCATTATTTTTTTGTTGTTAATATGGAGGTTTTCACCTGGTACCACTGAGCACTAGGCTGAGATTTGACCATAATACTTTTTTTATTTGACCATAAAACTTCTTAAAGAAAGATTGTCAGTAAAGGGTCTTTCTGATACAATATTAAGTGGGATTCCTTAGAGTTAAAAGTATGCTTTAAGCCAAAGCCATTGAGGAGGCATTCAAATTGCTTGCCTTTTCTCCTCGTCGTAGTTAATGCCATCCTGCTCCTCTCTGTGGGTATGGATCCGTAGAGAACTTTGTATTAACTTTGTACTAACTCTTACTTCCACTCTGGTATGTTTATGCTACAACTGAAGTGAGGCAGCTAGCCCTATTTGTACCTCTGTTTTAATTCTGGTTTAGCGATGAAATACGTGATGTACAAATACATAAAGAGTTCCAGTAGCATTTGACAGTTTCCAAAAGTTGGGTAGGGAGACAGCTGGAGAAGAGTAGAATCAAATTACTTGCACATCTGAAGCGTTGAATCTTTTTTTTTTTTTACTCCACAAGTGTGTTCTTGTCCTTCTTCACCTGTCATAATGCTGTTTGTATAGCTAGAAATGTGAAGTGTACTGAAGCGAGTTTTATGTCAGTAGCATCTGACCCAGTGTGATTTTTCTTGTAGTAGTGTTTGCCTTGTCTCTCTGTTATGAGATAGCAGGTGCTGATGATGCTCCTCCATAGTAAGTTTACATCAACTTAACGATGTGAAGTTTTGTATCCTGGCTGCCATTTGAATGAAGTTTGCAATGTGTTAACTAGAAAATCATTTTGATTTGTTCAAAGTCATTTATGGGAAAAAAACAACATTAAAATATAGAAGAGAAGCATTGAAAAGATACTGCTTCTGGACTTGCTTGTTTGTTTTCTGCCATTGAAAGGTGATTTAAATTTTTTTTTTTATTTTTTAATTAATTTATATTTCATCTAGGAGCAGCAGCAACATTAAAAAAGCCCCTACTTATTACTGCCTGTTAGAGCAAATCAATTTTCTTCCTCTTTAGAAAATAATTTAATTCTTTTAAAATGAAAATAACTGCATGTGAGAACTAATTAATTGTCATAGACTTTAATAACTCCACATATATCAACCAGAAAATAGTTATTATTTACTTGGTTCTAAGTAGCCCTTTTGCTGAGCTCATGAGTATATTTTGGTAGTTGGTTTGCAGAAATACTAGAAAAAGAGAGCTAACATTATGATATTAATGCAAACTGACATGCACAGAAAATTATGTCAGACAAATGAACCAGGGGACCTTACTGTGGGGCTATTTAGCAAGCAAATCCATCTTTCATACTGTGGATGGATTTGCAAAAGGTGGGTGTTGATTACAGTTGACCGATTTGTTTCCCAAATAGCTTTCAGGGCCACAGGGTTAAAAGAGTGTGTGTGGCTAATTTGTGTGGCTTTTATTAATTGGCATTTGCTGCTGTGCCCCAAGCTGGCCATCTAGACCTGGTCGTAAGCATTAGTTATTTATGAAAAGCTTTAACTAGTCTTGGATCTGTGAATAAACCCAGTGTACATACCCTTCATTGTGTTTCTCAGTGACAGAGAAGGTGGAAATACCAAGAATGTTGATCATTTTGATTCTGAAAGATGAATCTTCTTCATATTATGAGGGAATAAAGAGGGTTAATGTACCCAGAACATTGATTTACTCCCATATCACCTTCATCTGCCTCCACTTCCCAACCAAGAACAGCTTTCCAGGTGAGCAGCCCAGGAGGCTTACCTGGGGTACCAGACTGTGGGCAAGGATAGGAGTGTGCCAGTGATGGCACAGATAGAGGCTCTCTAGAGGGCAGGTTAATGAAAGGACCTGTTTCCCTTATTCTCCCACACACTGGTGCCACCCCATTACCAACTAGAAGCAAGTAGCCTGGTACTGAACATCCATGTAAGGGAGGGAAAGGAAGAAATGAAGTTCCAGTTACATGATGTTTGTTATGGCTGCACAATTTGTGCACTGTGTAGAAGTGCCAGTGTTTTGCTTACTCCCTTGCTCCTGGCTCAAGCAAGCTCAGGGAGACAGATTGATAATGCTGATATTCTACATCTCAGACAGAAGATAAATTACCTTCTCCTTCTGAAAGGGCTAAAGAGAGTTTGACTTTCTTTTTTTAATAATTCAGAATGTGAGAATGGTCTGCAGTGCCCAGCCTCACAGTTCAGTCCTAATCCAGCTTTTGATGCTTCCTGAGAAAGAAGCACTGTGACAAGCTTAACGTGTGCTGTACATACCATAATTATGCCGTTGTCAGCTGGCATTACTTTAAACAAGCTCTTAGAACAAAATAGAGGGATTGAATAGAGTGTCTGATAGTGAACTGCAAGAAGGCAATTTAGAAATGTAGTAATAAAAAGGTTGCTACTGACTGGAGTCTTGCTCACAGTGAATTACCTCAAATATATTTGCCTCTTCTGATTCTACAGCGTTTCCTCTAATTGCATCGTTGCCTTGGAGGAACAGTAGTTCTTCATCAGCCTGTTCAAACTGGGTCTGGAGACAACATGACAAAATGTTGTCTCCCTTACAGTGAAAGAAGCCAACTAGAAAAAACACCAGTTCCTTAATGCAGTTGCTCATTAGGCACAAAGAGAATGATTTTAGCTATATTGCTACAGTGGTTGACTCTTCCATGCCCTTGTCTCTCCCATCGCATTAAATGGGCTTCAGGGTGAGGGAGTGAGTGATGAATATTTATTCTGTTTATTAGGTTGAAACAGCACTAACTATAAGCAGATCAGCAAGAGACAGACTGACAACATGTGTGTGTATAACTGCTGTGAAAAATGAAGAACATACACCTTTGCCAAACGATTCTTGTTCATTTTTGTAGACAAGGATGTCTGGTTTTGAGGAAAGGTGCAGCGCTGGCAGCAGTCCAGAAGTACACAGTGTTTGTGTCCCTTATATTAACACCCTGAAAACCTCTGGCTCTATCATCAGTTTGACGAGACTACAATTTTTGGAGGTGTACCTGGGTCACATCTTACCTGGTAGATGCATCACAGCTACGGTTTATGCACCATTAGCAATCTTCAGCTTCACAACATAGTTGCAGATCATGCAGCACTTTCCTCAGCATCTAATAGGCAAGGTAACACCAGTGGAATATACTCTTGAGGAGAAAAGAAAGTGATTAGACCACTAGAGCTCATTTTTGTTTTCTAGATCTATGACACCCCTTGCACTTCAGGTGAGTTGGTTTTGGACAAGGGACTTGTGAGAGTGGTAATTGGTTTTCCATAAAGGATGGAACAACTGCTGATGGGTTTCAGTAAAACTTTTGCCTGCACTGGCATTAAAGCAGTAACATTGCCATGGCTTTCTTCATGTCTTTGCTGCTTCTTTGCATCCCTTATTTCCTCAGGGTGCAGCAAATTAATACATTAATTTCTCTTAGTAACCAAGCATCCTAATTGTAACTGGAATAAACCCAGAACTGAAAGTCTTTTAAACTGGGGGCTGTGAAAGATGTGGTTAATCCTGGACCTTATCCAGTGAGTATATTCTAGTATACTGCCTTACTGCACTACAATTTCTGTATAAAGACAGTGAAAAGTAAGCAGAATGCTTATACATTTTCTAAAAAGTCTTAAAAAAAATAAATAAATAAAAATACCAGTACTCAGATCCACGAACTTAATTCTGTTTGCAGTGTTTGGAAATCCTGTTCTCCCTTGTTTACCAGGGAAGAACCTTGCTGAGTAGCCTGAACTTTTTTATCTGGATTCACGTGCCATTTTTATGCAGGGAAGACAGCAAATCTTAACTGCAAGCTTAGCAAGCAAATTAAACAAGAAGATGTGTTCAAAGGTCCTAATTTTAGCAGTTTAGTTATCTACAGTTTCAGTCCAGCAGACAGAAGTTCCCCAGCATGGGCTGTTTGAAGAAATGCTTTCATCAAGTTTTCTCTGCTTTCATTTGGTGTTGCCTCCTGCCTCTACCTCCCATTCCCTCGCCTGCCTGCCTTTTCAGTGTTCCTTTTCCCTTTTTTTTTATCTCAGTTGTTGTCAGCGAGGACTTGTCACACAAAACAGTGGCCACATACACAAATCTTTATATAATCTATCTATCTATCTATCTATCTATCTATCTATCTATCTATCTATCTATCTATCTATCTATCTATCTATCTTTATATCTTTATATAATGTTGCCTTCTGGCAACATTTTTTTGCTGCCAAGGAAGTATGTGCACTGGATTGCTGATGTTGTTGCTATACCCAGTTCTCAGCTGGCAGTCATCCCACAAGCCTGTGATTCTCCACATTTAGGATCAATTGCCATTAATCCTTAACAAAAATATTTTAAAAGTAATAATTGTTGCAAAGCAGTAGGAATTCCTAGACCCTTTGTGTTCTTGTCACCTGCACTAGGGATAGTCAAGACCCCATGCAGTACAGAACCATTTCTCAGTCACAGGACACCATTTATTCTTGCTATTGCTGTTCAGGGACAATGGATATGAAGCTGCACCAGAGCTACTCAGGCATGTCAGAGGAAACTCTGGTTTTGGTAGATCTGTACGTAATTCTCGGAAACAACAACAGAGCCTTGCTGATTTTTGATGAAAATTAGCATACAGGGAGCTAAAGGTGGAAGTTTCAAAGGAGAATCAGATGAAGTAAAATGGTATAGTAACTGTGTTGGATAACTTAATTTCCTGGGTTTTATGCTGTTTGTAATAAACTCAAATTATGACTTTTGATTATTAATAGAAAAATGGATGAGTTACTATTCCTAAAGCATCTTAAGTATTTCATAAGTGCTACATTTTATTAATAGTTTGTATTACAATTTTGGCAGTTGCTTCTAAAATTAGTCTGCTAGTTTAACACTTCTACTGCTAGTTACATATTTACTTTATACATATCTGCAAAAAAATGTCTTTATTGCCTTACTAATTTTGGTAACACTTCTTTTTTTTTTTCTTCACGGCGACTAGGTACTTGATGTTTGAAGTTTAACTCAGAATGAACTTTGCTGCTTAACCTCCCATGCATTATAGCTTGAAGTTGTACCCATGGTAGTAAATTCTAGTGGGAACATTTAGTGTAGTGGTGCTGCCCTGCAGTAATAATTCTTCATATTAAAATAAGCATTGGTGTATCATGTACTACAGACCAGCCAGCCTCATCTATGTGCCAGTAAAATCACAGAGCAGATCCTCCTGGTATCTACTAAAGCACATGAAAAATAATGAGGTGAACAGTGCCAGCCAACACAGCTTCACTAAGGGCAGATCATGCCTAACTAATTTGGTGGCCTTCTACAACAGATTTACAGCTGTGGTTGATATGGGAAGAGCAGCTGACATAATCTACCTGGACTTGTGCAAAGCATTTGACACTGTCCCACATGACATCCTTGTCTCTAAGATGG
>JANIJG010008804.1:13015-27943 GCA_024611175.1 Megaceryle torquata
ATTCACCTGGGCCCAGCTCTCCAGCTTGTCCAGGTCCCTCTGGATGACATCCAGTTCCTCTGGTGTATTGACAGCACCACTCGGCTTGGTGTCATCTGTGAACTTGCTGATGCTGCACTCGATCCTGCTGTCTATGTCATTGGTAAAAATATTAAACAAGACAGGCCCCAGTATGGACCCCTGAAATAGGTGCAGGTTTTGTAATTAAGAATTAAAAAAAAAAAATTGGAAAATGTAGTGTATCTGTGAAGAAAGAAACTTGTTGTTGTTACTAAGGTGTCTAATTGTAGATTATCAGTGCAAAATACTATCAGTCAAAACTGTCAGTTCTTATATACCACAAAGCAGGATATTGCAAAGACATCACACCACAAAGTGAAAGAAGAAATAGTTTATTAAAAAATCCATGGAAAAGAGAAATGCCAGTAAAATGATAAAAATGTTTAATTTCAAAAATGTTGGAGAGGGAAGAGAAAATAGTCCATGAACTAGGCAGCTAAATGGTAAACTTGATACTCCATCTGTTCTAGTACTTTTAACAGTTCCTAAGTAGCAACAACATCCAATGTCTTTTATGGAATCACATTTTAGAGACTTCACAACACAATGTGCCACTGCCAACTGGTGTTTGAGAGCACACTGCTGCTGCAGTTAACTATCTAAAACTGCCTGGAGGCTTAAAATAGCATATGCTTTATAGACAATGCATACAAAGGTGTGATTGTGTATTGTGGCTATGTTTGCTTTAGTCATGCGTTGAATGTATTAGCATCTTCCAAATTTGGCCTTAGAGCTATGATCTAGATGAACACTGAGCTTACTGTACCTCTTTAAACCCTCCCTTACCGAGTTTAAAGTGGCTATGTTGAATTTTGGTCAATGATGACTGCTTGAGCCTTTGGTAACATAACTGGAATACAGCACTTCTATCTTTAGTTTGCATTTTCAAGCATAAAGTCTGGATGGAGATTTTTTTTCCTTTCTGTTATCACTTTATAGTAGGGATGTTAAGCAGCTTAGTCGTGCAAGAATCAGTGTTGGATTTTCTTTCATTCGCATGAGAAAAGTCAGAAACAAACCCCTGTGGGCCATTTTGCATTTAGCCCTGGTGCACATATGCAGATCTTTCATCTGTAGCAATCCTTTTCTATGCCCTGCTATGATGGCATTCCTGACCTGCTTGTTTCCTCCTCAGAGCTGTTTGCTTGCCTGTATGACTGTGTAATCTCATATGTAGATGTGATTTCAGTGTTTTGCATATTGTAACCTTTTCCTTCAGTGTGCTCCAGCTGTATGCAGGCTAAGTTGAAAGCTTGGTTTTCTAATTTAGGGCAACCCACTGTTGCAAAGTAGTTTTTGTCTGGGGAGATTGCTCTTCTGTCCAGCTGTTTCAGGCCAGGAGGAGATGCAGGACTGTATTAGCAGTACTCTGGCCTTTTGACCTTGAGACTCAATGCAGGACAGCAGTTTTAACTTCTAACAGCAGCCAGAAGTTACTTAGATTTTTCCTACTTGCCTCAGCATCAGTGAATTCTCAAGCAATTTAGTCAGCTATTCCAGCCAAATTCACCCCCTTTGTTAAACCTTCTATTACTTACCAGGGAGATTTGTTCAGGCTGTCAGAATGGACTGAATAGTAGCAATAATGCAGCCACTAACAGAAAGAAATGGGCTTGAGGGAGTACATGTAAGGTTAATTTCTTAAAATGCTGTGTCTCTGTGACAGAGATCTAAGCGATTGTGCTTGTGTACTGGGGACTTTGGGGGTTTTGTGGAACGAAACTAGCTAGTAGTGTTTGATCTTATCCAGATCCGAAAGCTTTTCCCTAAACTGGGATTCTGCTATATTCAGTCAGGAGTAACCTGAACGCTGGGTGCTGTAGTGAACCACAGAAGAGCTACCAAGTGCAATTGGGAAGAAAGGTTTGTTCAGTGACAGAAAATGTAACAGAACACCCAGGGTGATAGCACGCCTCTCTGAGCACGCTGCAGTTACCCAGGTTTGCTGCTTGATGCTCCCTGGTACAGTCTGGGCATGAGGTCCTGCTGTCTCAGCTGATGGATCAGGCTTATAATATGGATTCTGGGACAGTAGGAGACAGAAGAGCTCTAGAGGTGGCATCTGCAGATTTGGTGAATGAGAGCCTCTTGTTTCCTCTGGTCTTTTGAAATAAAACTTGTAGTCTAGTGGCTATATCAATAACAGATTGACATGATGTTGTTCGTTTCCAAGCGACAAAGTTTCTTTTCACCTGAAGATTTACACCCCCCTCAGCTGTAGGTCATAGTTGTCCACAAGGCAGAGAAAGAAAAAGGCAAGAAAAAAAAATAAGAGGAGTGATGACTTTCCCTCAAGCAAACTTAACATAGAATTTTTAAAAGAGGAATGAAATGGAGGTGTTGCTTGAACAGGTGCTAAATAAGAAATACTGGAATAACTGGTAGCATTTGCATCTTTCCTGAATCTTCAGGTGAGGTAAACTGATGTGAACTGTAGAGGTATCAGTCTGTGCTGTCTTTGGCCCATCTACACCTCCAGGCATCTCAGTGCTTAGGAAGACTCAAACTTTAAATCATTCGAAGTTGTGGGGAAGGAATCCTGATGTATTCAAGCTAACCTTATGCCCCTGAGGGATGAAGGAGCCTGCATCACTCTACGTGCTACGTTCCCTCAATGCAGAAGCATGGGCTCCAAGGTGGGCAGTTTTTTCTCTCCCAGGGAACCATTCTGTTGACACAAAACTCAGTGAAAGAGTGAGGCCTTTGGCTGTTTATAGCAAATTCATGTTATATTGCAGTACAGAATCATAATGAAGAAAACCATGGGAAATGTAGCTACTCTAGGGCCTCAGCTGCCAGTCATCCTTACTCATGCCAAGTAGAAGTACTGAAGTTGTCAAAATAAATTATGATTAAAAGGAAAGATGTCACAGCAGTTTATTCAGCTTTGTAGAATATTTCATAGTATCTTATAAAAGTTAGTCTTTGAAGCTCTAGACATCTACTTTCATTATTATTGTTGGATATTGTTAGATGAAGATGAAGCAAGCAGAAGGCATCAGTTTAATTTTGTACTCAAAAGTCCTTTTTCAAAAGAAAGGAGTAAAGAGGTGACTGTAGCATTAGGGAAATTTTGTGCAGGTCTCTTCAAAATAAGTAATTCCACAGCCAAGTGAAGATTGTGAGACTGTGTTAGATTTGGGCTAAAGGTTCTGATGTTAGTCCCAAGGGGAGCATCGGAAGTGTACAAGAGCACTGACTGTTGGAGATTTTTTTCCCTAGGATTTTCTTTCTTTGCTTAAGCTAGATAGATATTTTAGTTTCTGAAGTGCTGTCATTTTATGTTATGTTGTTGACTAAACCTGAAATTGAAAGGTTAGGTTTTTTTGAGCTGAAATAGATGCATCATATTGGGAATTTTCTGTGACTTCAGGTACTCTTGAATATGAAGAATAACAGAATAGAGATCTATAGACTGAATAATTTGGGGGTTTGTTTCAATTCCATTGGATGACACATCAGCAGTATATTTAAGGAAAGGTCTGGATGGTTTTGTGTCTGTTTATGAAGCATGAAACAGTCAAATTGATGTTTCTTCCTACATATTTACACCAGAAGTTCAGCTTATATATATGCTGTAAGATTTGATGGGTGACTGAAGAACTGGTGAGGGTTTGTCATTAGGAAATGCTGATGCTATAAAGAAAAACAATATTTTATGCTAAATATCCAGTGGTCTAACTATGGTATCTCATTAAATTGCTCTAAAAATAACATTTTTCATTGCAGGATATTTTCAGAAGAGTTTTACAGGTTTTCATAAAAGTTCAAACAGCTGAAAACTGCAAGGTCATCTTTAAAAGTTTAGAAACCGGTGTGTATGTGGAGATAGGGATCTTCTGTGTGTCCTTCAATGGATGTGTTCTCATGAAAGGAGTGACATAGACTTCTTGTGTTAGTCAGAAACAGGCCAGTGTAAAATTTTACTTGCATGTACTGAAAAACCCCTCAGCAGACATCTGAGATCTCCCAGCAGCCCCACAGCTGAGCAAGGAAAGGCTGGAGCTGTCATTGCTGGTGGTTTCTATGTTAAAAGAAAGACAGGAAAAGTGGGTTTGATTTTTGATCACTTGAAGGGGGTTTTTTATGCGTTCTAAAGAAAAATACTAAGCCAGCAAAATATTTTTCCCTATATAAACTTTTATATAAAACTGAAAATATGATTTGATAGAAAGAATACAATGAGTCTAAGTTGAAAACTCGTATTTAAAATCAAACCCACAATTTTTTTCATACATAACTTTTTGCCTAAAGCTAGAGATGAAGAGGGATTTGTCCTGGTTGAGTACATCATAAATGCCTAAAACTGACCTCAGTCAACAGGATCAGTATTAAGCACAATTTTGAAAACACCCGGATGTGAAGTTTTTTATTTTTGAAGTTTAGAAGCAAAGAGTTTTTAATGTATGTGCAATAAAAAAAAATAAAGGGGGGGGGAGGGGTGTGGTAATAAAAACTTCTGTATGCAAAAAATCCACCAAAATAAGGGCTTGAATACTTGTGTTTTGTAGATGTGTTGTAGTTTGGAGTCTTGAATTGGGAAGATACTACATCACTTCTGGCACAGTCGGCAGTGATGTCATCTGTAGCAGTTTGCATGTGGCCTCTGAGGCTCACAGCCTGCTAGTTCCAGGCAATTTTAGTCTTTATCTGGAGCCTACCTATCTATGAATCTGTTTATGGCAAAAAGTAATAATAGGGACCTGGGATCATTCCCAGATGCTCTGCTGAAGCTTCGAAGGCAGAAAGCTTTACTAACAGTGCTTGATGCATCCACTCACTGATCTGCAAAAACAAATTAAGCAGGTTTTTCTGCTTCCTTTTAGCTTCACTATTCGCTGAAGTAGCTGTTGTTTCAGCCTGCTGAATTTATTTCCTTTAGCAGAGGACAGCAGCTGGTTGATTCTTTCTACCCGAAAGTTCAAGAAATGTAATAATGTCCATTGTTTCATTGTTTTTGCTGTGTCCCACACATTCCTGCAAGGCCATGCAAGGGAGAAATAATTCAACAGAGCAAAGAACATAAAGGCCCCTCTCTTTTTTTTTTTTTTTTTTTCCATTTCTTTTATGCAGAAGCTCCAGTATTTGTTTTGAAGGCAAAGACATATTTATGTGAGAGACCATTGCTGACACAGCGCTGAGCAGAGCAGTGGCAATTTCCTGCCTCCGAGGCAGGGCACGGCACTAACTCATAGCCCTCTAGGCTTCATTGTTTGAATTTCCCAAGTGTCTTCAAGCCCAAAAAAACTCCCCCAGAAAAACCCTTTGCAAGCAAGTTTGGGTTAAAAAAGGATCCAACATGCTGAATAGAGCCCAGAGGCTAGGACACGTGTCTGAACTAGGTAGTGCCCGTGGGTGTGACAGGCCAAGCAGCCAGGCTGGTGTGTGCGTTGTGAGAAATTGGTGACAATAACAAGTGTTAGCAGCACTAGAAGGTAGCAGTTACAGTAGGACAGTACCTGTGCCACAGTTAGGCTTTTTCGGAGACAAACACATGCTTTACTGATCCTTAGCATTTTGAATGTGCGGAACAGGGCAGAGCCATTAACTGTTTGTTAACACTAAAGGCCCAGTTGCATGTGGTAAGGAGCATATTCCCCGAAGTCCATCACTTCAGGGCTTCATTGCAGCTACAGTTTTTTCTTCAGGTATATGCAATCAATGTTAGACTCCTCAAATCATCAGCGTGGCAATAGACAGATTGCCATCTCTTTAATGCAGTTTTCCCATGGCAGTTTAGAGAAACATTTTACACCAAAGGCGGCTATTCTAGCATACAAAGCACTCCTGCAGGAGGGCTCTCTGGAACCACAAATTTTGCTGATAGCCTGTGCACAAATTTTGCAGCCAGTCTTTTTTTTTTTAGTACTGTCAGAAATTCTGAAAAAGAGTATTCAAGGCTTATTGAAAGTATAAAACAGTAATTAGAAAAACAAAACAAAAAAAAAATCTTTTAATTGCATGGTTGTGCTACCTTACTGCTAGGTGGTTTGGTTTTTTTTTCCTCTTGTTTTTCTCTTTGGTGTAAATAGTTGTTTTTATATTTGTACAGTACACGTTCTGCATGTCCAAGCACAACCTTTGCAAAAGGAGAGTTTAAGGATTTGAAACAATCCATAGAGAAGATAATCCACGCTTCAGGGATGATTTCACGGTCCTCTAAAACATACAAAGCACTGAGAAAATCACCAGGATTTGGCATTTTAGTGAGAATCTGGGAAGCAAATTTCCTCATCTCTGTTTAAACTGTTATCCACACAGCACTCTGAGTTGTATTTAAAGAAGATCTGGGGTAGCTTATACATTCAGAATTCCTCACAAACTGACAGCATCAAACAGATGCAGTAGAGTCTAACTTTGGAAGCTGCTTTTATGTTAAGGATTTAATTAAATGGATGACAGTGGGGATTAGCAACATGTGCAGTGCTAAATAACTTCTGGGATTTTCCTGCTTCACCTCCATTCTGCTCAAGACCAGGACTGTCAGATGTCATCTTCCTTTAGAAACTCGTCTTGTGAATTTTGCTGTGTGTAATTTCAATATCACGTGTAGTTGTAGAGAGAAGCAGCATCAACTTTATTTATTTAGGAACGCTTAAAACTGTATTTCCAGGTAAGTGTGTAAGAACCTGCTTTTACTCCTTCCAATATCAAACAACAGAACCTCTGTTTAAAATCCAGCGCTGTTCAAATGATGTAAGAGATTTTAGGTTCAACATCTTTTCTTTAATAATCCCAAATAAACTGAGCAAGCAGTAACCTTTTCCTTCCCTGCCCTTGGTTCCATGGCTATAGCATGACAGCAGCCGTGTAGGGTACATAAAATTTTTAATTTCTCAGTGAAACTTTCATGGTAATTATTACAGTCAGAAGAACTTTCTGAAAAGCTCTTGGGAGTGATTGAAGCAAACTTTTTTCATAGCATTGCAATATGCCTGTTTCTAATGAAGGATGAAGGTGTGCATGCACACCAATGCACTGTATTTAGAATGGAAAAGGAACACAAGTTTACAGATCTACCCCACCAAAGTCATTTAGGGAGCACTGCAGGGAGCTGGATTCGGTGATCTTTATGGGTCCCTTCCATATTCTATGATTCTAAGTCCTGTAGTAAAGGAATACCCTGAATAATGTGTGGTCTCACTCATCAGAAGAATGAGAAAACATTTCCATTTCAAGCTCTAAGGAAAGACATAGATAAAAACTATTGTTCTCCTTCAATGAAGGGGATGGAGGAAAGGGATTAGTTCTTGCATTCTTGGGAGGTACCTTGAAATACCTACTTGAATATACCACAAGCACTACTCAAATACTTGCAAAAAAAAGACATTTTATTATGAATTCAATGTATATATAGAATTTTTTTTCTGTTTTTATTCTGAGTTGCTTATATAGACAGACCCATATCAGCTGAATGACAGTTAGTTTGCAGGGCATGACAGTGGTTGAACACCCTTCAGCTCCAAAGCTTTGCTGAAGTTAATCTCTTGAGGTTTAGCAGTACCCTTGGTGAGCCTCAGAAATCGAATACATCCCTTAAAACGGATATTAGTGGTCAGCCCAAACTGGGTCACACCATCTGAAAGAGGAAAAAAAAAAAAGGCAAAAGATACCATGTTAGTTTGAGTTGATACTTAAGTTTGTTCTTTGAGAGTCCTGTGGGAGAACAGATGTCCCCAGCAATATAGGAGTAGATTTTATTTGTTGTATGTCTAAAAAAATTACAGACATTATGAGTGAATGCAATAAATGCTTATGTTAGTGGGAACAATCCAGTCTGATTTCCTTTTTCTGTCCTAGCATGACAGTGGCAGGCTATGAACACATTTAAACTGCCATCGTAAGCCATGTAACTCAGTTACATGACAGGGAGGAAATTAAGGAAAATGGCCCAATGGCAGCTTGCTACCTACAAATGGAGTATGATGCATAAAAGCAGATCCCCCACTTCTCAAGCTAGTTATCTACAGAAAAAGAGAGCAAAAATTGGGCAAAATGGATGCAATTCTCAGCCCTAACATAATGAGAAAGCCAGCTCCTCATTATGGACTTCAGATGTCATTTAAGTAATGGTTCTGAGAGTTTTCAAGAATTCTCATTTGTTTTGTGTGGTTTTTTTGTTTGTTTGTTTTGTTTTTGTTTTGTTTTGTTTTGTTTTCCTTCATAATAGTAAAGCCAGGGATTTGAATATATCTCTCCTACTAAAGAAGGAGAGGAAAGAAGCGAGGGTTGGTTTGACTGGGAAGCTGGAAATATTTCTTTCAACTGCATTAAATTTACTGCCCAACTTGTTTCTTAGTGTTCTTCCAAGTAAAAAAGTGGCTACAGGCATGCACTCTGATACCAATCTATGTGACTGATAGAGAAATAACTTGACACCTGTAGAGGACTGGCCATAGCATTATGCTGCTTGACAGAGGATGAGATGGCTGAACCAATCTGTCCCTCCGTGCACAGGGAAGAGTGATAGTAGGACATGAGTAATGTTTTTTTCTGGGTAGCCTGGAATTTATATCCTTGCCCACATTCTGGTGGCAAAGAGCTTCTCTGCACAGGAAATTCTCCACCAGCTAATTCTAGCTGGTTTACAACTGCTTTGCACTGTTTATGCAGCCAGAAGAAGCCTCAAGAGGACTGGAAAATATGATCACTTACTAATTTTACAAAATCCTGTGATACTGTGGTTTAGATTTGTGATGAGGCTGTTTAGGTATTGGGAATCTTGGATAAGCTAGACTAGACAGCAAGAGAAGTGTGAGGTGTTTAAATGTGCATGTAGGTTTATTAAATAATTTCATAACTTGCCATGAGGTGAACCCAGGAATGTCACTTGAACGCAATGTAAGTGTAGGCTTGTTTTGTACAGACTGCAGTGTTAATTCCACTTGTTTCTCTTGCTATGTTTCTCTTGACATACAGTCCAGCACAAGATAGGAACTCCATCTGCAGTGTTTCTCTAGTGCTAGCTTCTATGCTAGAATCCTGTTCTGTTATAAAAAGACTGCCACAAAGCTCTTTTACTTCTTGCACAAAGTTGTTGGTCCTGAGCAATAGTCATTATGACTGAAGTACAACTCTCCTATCTCAGTATCAACAATATTATTGAAAATGAAGGCTTTTTGGATGCCCTGCATCACACATTAGAATGGGGGGGGGGGGGGGGGGGGAACAACAACAACATCCAAAAACATCTTCCCCTTGACCTCATTGGCACTACAGCAGACAAATACTGCAAACAAACTTAGCGGGGTTTTTTACAAACTAGAGGGAAACTTTATTATAAATGAAACAAAATTGGCACTTAGCAAACAACTGGGTTTTCAGAAGGTAAACTGCTCTTAGATAAATTTATTGTCTATGAACACTATGAATATTAGCATTCATTATCAGCTTAGAGGAAGATGAAGCTAGCTACAGAGCTCATCCAAGGTCTGGATCTTATTCAGTTGCATGAAGCAAGTTCTCTCAAGGGCTTCTAGAATACTGAGTAGCAAATGTTGATTTACTTTTCTTTCCTTTAAAAATCACCAGACTAAGAGCAAAGACATTAATTACAAAGAGATGATGTCCTCTCACCTCTCTGTGCAAGCTGTTGTCCACATTCCTCAGGTTTTACAGGCTGATTTACATGCACAATGCTGTGGCCCTCCCAAGGACATATATGCATTCTTTAGTTAAATTTGAATTTGCCAACCTTAAATTGAATTTAAATTTGCCAAATGCTGTTACTATTGAAACATAACTATTATGCTGTTACTAACCAGCAAGTTTTAAGAGGGAGGCTGTGTGTGGGGGGGGAGCAGAAAGCAGAAAGTCTGCCAGCTACTCTGTGACAGTGCCTATGTTTGAAACTGGGCAAGGGGGATCTGTAAGAGTCCCTTGGTGCTGCAGAACTTCTTATTCCAAAATAGAGCTCAATGCAGAAATGAGCACCCATGTCAACGGATACAACTGGGGACAGTCTTACCCATCATTAGCATACAAGTCCCAATGACATTTAAGACATTATTAAGCTGGTGTTGTTAGAGCGTAAGTAAGGCATCATTTGTGTGTTAAATGCTCACCAGGATATCCTCCGACAAAGACAGGGTCATTCGTGTCTGCTGAGGTCGAGGCCCTGTTTGGACTGTTACCATCCACCTGTCTGTCATCCACAGTCAGCTCTAGACGGTGTTTCAGCTTGTTTGCAAGAACCTTGTGCCACTGTCCATCACACAAGCTGCCTGGTGCATCGGGCTCATAGATAGCAGAGAATCGGCCTGCACCATTGTCAACGTGAAACATCACCTGAGAAGTGTGACATGGAGATCAGCTAGTTCTCAAAACAGTCCCACAGTTCTTTCTGAGGTTGCTTTTCTTTTTGTTTATTTGAAGTCAACATTGTCTGCACACATTAAAGCTCTAATTTATTATCAGACTCTATGTTGATTGCTGTCCCTCTGGAATCTGGGTTATGACACTGAGATAAACACTAGTGGAAAAAAAATGCAAAATTGCTGTAAATTTTGAAATTTTTTTTGGTCTTAATTTTGGGGTGTTTCACACCCTCACCACCCTCTCCAAACTCTTCATAGTGATAGATGAAATCAAAATAATCGATCAAAAACTGACCAAACTGTGAAAGATACACACAAGAAACTAGTATTATTGGTGACAAAGCCTTCCTCAAAACTTCATATTCTCACTAACTGAAGTCGTGATGTTGCAGTTTTAGGAACTTTAAGTGTTACAGAATCTTTTAAAATAGCTTTGTAAGAGTATAAAAGACTTGATGTATGGGAAGTGGCAAGTGCTGCATAACAGGGAGCCCTGATATTGACTGAGATACCTTGAGATTGGGGTAGTAGGCTTGCATTTAAACTACCTGTGCTTTCTAAAACCAGTCTCTATAAAGAGCCAAACATGCTTTGCTACTCACTTTTCCATCTACTAATTCGATGCCAAGCCCATCCATTTTCTGGCTGCTGACTCCTAGGAAAACACCATTCATTCGTGTTGTTCGGAATTCAAATTCCACAAGCAGGTCTGTTCCCACTTTGTATGCACCAACTTGGAGAGAAAAGGGGAAGCATAATAAAATGAGGAAAAGTACTCAATACATTATTCAATATAATCACACAAGGTTCATTGCAAGTAATACAAGGTAACTAACTCAACGTGCACTCCATTTCATGTGAGTTCATGCTTAGTGTGGGACCACACTAGAAATTCATAGTCTATCCCCAGGCAAGACAACTAAAACTGATCAGCAAGAGTTTTTTAAGTATTGGTCTCTCTCTTTGCCTCCTGTCAACAGGTTAGGTAGCACTGGAAGTTTCTGAAAGCAGCACACCCTCTTTCTCTGTTCTTTGTCTACCAGCAGAAGTGCTGTTCATTACCTGCTTTGGCAAAGCCTGTTCCATCAAAGTAAGTTCCCTTCTGTGCAGTGACAAAGCATTTTCCAACATTGAAGCTGGAGGTTGGATTATCCAGGTCAACAGGTGATTCTGTCATTTGAAAACTTCTGATGCAGCCATCAATGCTGTGGGTGACCTGCAGTCAATATTTCAAACAAAATGTAAAACTGTGCAAAGCAAGCTGAAATGCTCTGAATAAAGGCCTAAAAGTACCTTTCCTCTGCTTCTCTGCTGGATTTACGGAGCTGCATAAAACTTGAATTTCACACAGCTAATCCTTAATATCTGATTGTAATTGGAATCTAATCTCAGGCCTACTGAGGATGAATTACATTACTTTTCAGGGATGTGATCTGTGTCACATCTATTTGGCTTAATGGAGGGGACATAAAATAATACACTGCATAATGAAACATAGCAAATTACATCAGCAATGCAGGAATTTAATGGCCTATACTTTACTTTTTTAATTGACTAGGTTATGGGGTTTGCAAGTAGATGAAGATACAGTTTTCTGGGCTGCTGGTAATTTTACTAGGCCTGTGTTTTTGGGTTTTGGGGTTTTTTTTCTTTCTTTTTCCTTTAATCACTTTACAATGGGCCTAATGTTGCATGGTAAGACAGAGCTAATGCAGGTACAGAGCTGCTAAAATGAACAAAGACCCTACGTAAAGGTTGTTGACTGTACATAGTTCTTCATTTAGTAACTGTATATAGGTCTGATGACCACAGGGACAAGGGCCACTGTGTTGGCCAGCAAGGTAGGTGGAGGGTGGGGGATGTGCTCGAGGGTACGGAGGCTCCTGTGCAGGGAAGCAAACTGCAGCTCCAGTTCGGCTTCTGCACCGAGGGCACAGGAGTGTGACTCCGAGTGGGTGGTGTGTGCACACCTAAGCTGGTGGTGTTAAGGGAGATGCTGCCTGGGGCAGGAGTGTGGGGCTGCAGAGGCTACACCCCAGGTTGCCCTGGGTGTGATCAGTGGATCCCAGTGGGACCTCTGAAAGCCACTGGCGTCGCCTCCAGAGCTCTCCCTTCCTTTTCTCTCTGAGGTGTGCAGAAGCTCTGTTTTGGTTCTCAGCTTTGGACAAAGGCTTTGATGTTTGGCTTAGAATCAGGAAAATTTATCTGATGTCAGTGGGATATCAGAGGAAAATGATAACCATATCCTTTGAGGAAGAAAAGGAAGACAGATTCACAAGCAAGGCGGTAGGAAGGAGGAAAGTAAAAATCAGCACATAAAATACAGTGTAGAAATATGTACAAATACAGAAGGGAGAAAGGCACACCTGCAGAGAGATGTCTTGAGTCTGCACACTACCTCCTCTAACAATATCCTGAATAGTAACTTGAAAGAATATCCAAATAATTTATTTCCTTGTAAATCAAGTCGGAATGTACTGTGGAATTATATAGCTTGTTTCTGCTAAATACACCTGTCCAAAAATTAGATGAGAACTTGAGCAATAACAGTGAATAAAGTCAGTTCTGAGCTGAGCAATGCTGTCAGATTCTTCATAAATAAAGCTTTTTCTAATTTCCAAATAAAAGTCATCCCCTGATCAACAACTTTCTTTTATCAAAAAAGAAAAATGCCACAAAAGAAAATAAATCTTGCTGTCTTCACTGTGAGAATAAATCACCTAAATGCAAGACTTGTAGACAACTCGATAACATTTTCTAACTTGAAAATTTCACTTTCCCAATGGAAAAGCAAATCTGGAAATTTCACTTTCCCAATGGAAAAGCAAATCCTTTAGCATGGTAACAGGCAATATAACCTCTTGCTGAAAGCAGAGATTTGAGTGCTTAAAATGTGACATCTGCTGAAGCTAAATGAGTAGGTATTAGTCTTCTGCACTGAATAGGAGGCCAGCCCGCCTACAGTTGCATATCGGTGTCTAAAAAGGCTAATGTGTTTAGAAGAAAGCCCTAACTAAGATAATACATCCTTTCAACTTTGCTTCAGAGCCCTTACATGAAGCCTACAACACAACACTCTACATCACGTGATGTATTTTACTGAGAATGACTGAAAGGCAAGCACTCTTTTTTAACCTTCTGTGAATGACATTTGAAGTCACAGCTTCATTTAAATCCCAAAGCACATAAGACTGTCAGGATCTGACATGACTGTTACTGCCAGACTGAGCCATTTATCTGCATGGGTTCCCTCCATTACTTCTGACAAAGAGCAATAGGTAAGGATTTAGTGTTACCTTTCTCCTTAGATTCGTATTTGTAAATTGCACATGTATTTCAAAGTGCGTAATTTGATAGTATTAGGAACTCTATTTTGTGGGTAGTTAAGTATTACTTTTCTTTCTCAGATCTGGTTCTGTAAATCCAAATGATCAGTAGATTTGCCTCAATTCAAGCTTTCTGCACAATCTATAATTTGCTGAGAAATACGGTGGGTTTTCTTTATGGAGTATGACTTTCAGATTTAGAGTGGTTACTCTTCCCCTTCATTCCACATCCATGTGTTGTGACAGGGACTTATTTAATCAGGATGTAGGAATTCCTTTTCTGTATTTATTTTGTCTGCCCAAAGTGGTGGACTCTTGCCTGTCTATAGACTAGTCTTTCTCATTCCATAACCATCTTACTACAATGGAATTTACTCATGTGCAGTTTCATTGAGAGTCTGCTTTGTTTCCTTACCTTTTGCCTCCTCTTTACCACTTCTGTATAACTGCCCAGGTTAAGCCTAGACATTCCCAGACATACTACTGACATTCCGAACTGTGCTGCACTATGTGCTTAATTTGTTGTTTGTTGTAATGAAATCCTCTCAAGTTCTGGCTTCTGCTTTGAAAGCCCCTCTGCGCAGGGGAAAAAAAATGCAGAGAAGAGATTTTTCTCTTGATTTCAATACTGGCATTATCTTGTGGGGTGGAAGGACAGCAGGGAAGTGAGAAGGCTGATGTGGAGTTGGGCAGAAAGAGGCACTAACTGGCTTGGGTGAGGGAGTACAGTGTTCCTAGTTAATTCTGTAGAGTTCAGGTCAAAATGATATTCACCTCTCTGGACACTCTCTCTCTCTCTCTGCCAAGGTATCTTCTGTGACAGTATGGAAGCTGGGTGTTTAGACTGGAACAGTGACAAATTGATATATGAACATTTGATTTGGAAACAGAAAAAGGACAACAGAATTTTCATGACCTTACTTCAAAATAGATTCTCTCCTAGTTTGGTAAGAACAACACAAAATCAATTACTATGGTAAGCAGCAGTATTACCGGGTACTTTGTCCAGGGTAATTCAGCTTCTCTTAGGAGATGCTTTCACTGTTTATTAGCATTTATTGCTGAATGAATTACAGCCAAAAGAAAGGGCAGGTAGTACTCAGAACCTTATACTTTAGCTGTGCAGTGATCCAAGTGGATGAAAGTGTAACAACAACCCCAGGCAATGCTACGGGCTTGGGCATGAGTGGCTGGAAAGCTGCCCAGCAGAAAAGGACCTGGGGTGC
>JANIJG010008806.1:0-18143 GCA_024611175.1 Megaceryle torquata
GCAGGGGAGGTTGGCCGGGGCTCTGAGCACCCTGCTCTGGTTGCAGATGGCCCTGCTCCCTGCAGGAGGGGTGGACTCGATGAGCTTTAAAGTTCCGTTCCCACCCAAACCAGCCTGGGATTCTATGTCCCTGTTGCAGGCAGGTGAAGCCCCCACCTGGCTCACATTTGGAGCTAAAATGAAAAGTGATGGCCCCACTACCAGCCCCCCAGGGAGGTGCAGGGCCAGGGCACCATGGTCAGGATCCGTGCGGTGGTGCGGGGCCGGCTGCTGAGTCATTGGGAGCAGCACTGCAGCCCTTGCCCAGCACTGCACATCCTGCTGGCGATGACCATGGTTGTCCTGTCCCTGCTCCAGCCTGGGTGCTGGTGCAGGGCCTCTGTGGGACCCCCACATCCTCACCATGCCACAGACCCCATCGGCTCAGCACCTTCTCACAGCTGCGCTGCAGCTCCAGGAAGGTTGAGGAGGACAAAGTGTGGCCACTGCTTGAGGCTCAGCCTTGCTTGGGAGCTGGAAGTTGCTGCAGGACACAGCAAGCTGCAGCTACATGCTGTGCACCCACCCCCGTGTGCACCCCCTCACCCATCCCCACACACACGCACACCCCTGCACCCACACCAGCCTTGGCAGCACCTCCCACGCCCAGGGCAGATGAGCCCCCTGCCCGCAGCGGTGCAGGGGACCAGGCCTGGGTGCTGGCCCTGGAGCAGGGAGGTGACCCCGTGAGCTTGCCCAGGGCTGTGGCTGATGGACCATCTTGTTCAGCTCATGAGACAGCAGCCATTAACCGAAGCCAAAAATGCAACAGGGAAAGGGTCCTTTGGAAAAATCTCTCATTTCAGAAGAGCTCTGGAGAAAAGGTTTGATGTGATGAAAATGTCCCATTCCTGACCTTTGCAGCAGAAGGACCACCCTTGGAGACAATGCTGCCCAGGAAGGGACTCTCTCCGCAGGAAATTATAATTAAAAATGCAGACTAGAAGAAGAAACAGAAAGTTTTGGGATGGGCTGAATGAAACCCTCCTGCCGTTCCAGGGCAGACCCGTCTGGGGCCACCAGGCAGGCGAGACGTGGAGAGGAGTGGCCACGGCTGGTGGGCACCCGAGCCCTGGCCAGACCCCGAACCCTGGGGGGAGGCGGGGGCCGGGAGCGGGGCCAGCACACGGCCAGGCCCGGCGGGCAGCTGGCGGCGGGACCAGTGGCTCCCTGGGGACGCGGCGGGGACCTGGAGAACAATGCAAGAGCTCAGCAGCTGCAAAGAGCTGCGAAGGGGCCAGCCCGGCCCCCGTGTCCCCCCGGGATGGGGTCAGCTCCGCTGGGCACGGCCGGGCAGAGCTGCGACCACCCCTGTGCTGCTGTCCCCAGGCTGGGCTGGGCTCTCTGCCATCCCTCCGTCCCCACCGAGCACGGCCGGATCCTGCGCACCGTGTCCCCGAGTGGTTTTGCCTGCCCAGCATCCCCTGCCCCGTGTCCCCCACCCCACGTACCCTGCGCCACCCCCACGCTGCTCCCACCCCTGAAAAAGAGAGCGGGGCCCACACTGCCCCCAGACTGGGACCCATTGGGAGAGCATGGGGGCTCCCGGCACGGCCTGTGGGTTCGCTTGGGAATTATTTATAACCGGGGAATAAGAATCTATTGGGGAGGGGGCTTTTTTGGAGACCTGTCGGCCCCGCAGCCCCCATGGGTCGGGGGTGCCCACATCACCCCGAATGGCTGTGGGGAGCCTGTGACACCCCGGTGTCCTGGCGGGGTGGGGGTGACAGTGGCCTTTGGAGCAGGACCCACGGACGGCTGCAGAGGGAGGGGGGTCCCCGGGGTCCGGAGGGGTGAGGAGACGGCGGCTGCTGGCCGGGGGAGGGGGGGGGGGAAGGTGACTCGGCCGCATTCCCAGCATTAAAATTTAATGGGAGTTGCAGCATCCTCCTGTGCTGTAGGTAGGGCCGGGCGGGGGCTGCGGGGGCTGCGGGAGGAGGGGTTTGCGTGGCCGTCCCTTTCTCAGGGATGCTCCCTGGAAAGCTCCAGCACAAAGGAGCTGCGCGGCGGCCAGGAGCGTGCCGAGCCCGGCGGTCCCCAGCCCAGCCCTCCCTGGAAAGCAGGTAAAGCCGCGCTTGCCTTTCTCTCTGCCGTTTTCCCGATGGAAACGTGGCTCTTCGCCAGGCGCTGGTGGGGTCTGGGGGAGCCAGGGGAGACCCGGGGGCTGCCCCCCACCTACCTCGGGCCGTGAGGCACGGCCAGGAGCATCACTGGATGCCAGGAGCCCGGGGGGCTGCGGGGCCGGCAGGTCTCAAAAAAAAAAATCCCCCAGCCGAATAGATTCTCATTCCCTGGTTATAAATAATTCCCAGGCGAACCCACAGGCCATGCCAGGAGCCCCCAGGGTCTCCCGAAAGTTCCGGGCTGGGGGCAGCCGTGGGCCCCGATCCCTTTGTCAGGGGCAGGAGCAGCATCCGCAGCGTGTTCCCAGAGCCGGCCCGGCCGGACGATGCCCAGTGGGACGATGCCCAGTTTGGCTGGTGGCACCCGGGCAGCCTGGCTCCCGCTGGGCACCGTCTGCAGCCCCCCTTCCAAAATTAATATTAACTGATGCACCACTTGTTTGTATTTTTTTTTCAGAAACTTCATCCAGAATAGGGCTCGAGACAGGTAAATGGATTCTTGCCTGGTTTTCAATGCTGCTGGAAGGAAATGTAGACAAAATGCTGGTTTACTTCTTTGTCTCGAAACCACCATTTTCTCCCCAAACTGGTGATTTTAGGTAGGGGGTTAGAGGAGAGGCCGGGGCTGACACCTTCCAGGGCCCCTCAGCACAGCCCTTCCCCTGCAAAGGGTTAACCTGGCAGATGCTGCCCGGGCTCCTTTTGGGGAGCCATTTTCTCTCCCTCATTGTCTCACCGCCTTTTGTGTGTGTGAATGAGCACATCCCGCCCCGGGGAACCAGGAGGAGCCCAGAAATAATCACATTTTCAATCCCTTCTGGGCTTGCAGGGATCGAAAATCTCACACCACCACCACCCCCGCCTCCCACCCCCCCTTCTCCCAGGGCTGCCCAGCTCCGAGAGCTGCAGACAAAGGGAGGCAGCTCCAGCTGCTGCAGAAGCCCCACAGCCGATCGGGGATGGGTGGCAGCCGGGGATGGGCAGGGCAGAGGGGGTCTATTGGCCACCCTGCTGGGAGCCAAGGGCTCAGAGGTGCCCCATTTCTGCATCTCGGAGACCATCTGTGCGGGCATGGGTGGCAGAGCAGCTGGCACTGCACCAGCCACACTCAGGCAGCTCCCCCGCTGCCCTCACCTCCCTCACCTCTGCCTGCAGCGGAGCTTGTGCTTCTCTCCATCCTCCTCCTCGCTCCAGGAGGGTTTAACTCCCGTTTAACTCGGGTGCTGCTGGGTGCTCAGCCCTGGGGGCACCGTTGATGCCACCAGCCCCAGTGGCAGCAGCAGCAGCTCGAGCTCATGGCTGGCAGCCACCGCTTGCCATGCACAAGACAAGCGTTTGGTTAAGCGCTGCCCACACAAAATCGGTTTTCTCCCCCCTGTCTCCTGGGATGTGCTTCACTGCTGGGCAAGAGGCCATCCTGCAGCGGTCACCCTGTGTAGACACTTCCCGCCTGCTCCACCACAGGCACCTCCTGCTCAGATCCAGGCAGAGAATCCATTTGCCAGATGCCTGAGGGCACCTCTGGTGCCTGAGCCCCGTGGCTCCCACTGCCCAGCCCCACAGCAGCTGCTTTGCAAATGCTGCCTGGATGTGCTGTCCCTGCGGGAGGGACCATCCTGGTGCAGTGACAATGAACGGCGGGAGGCAAGAGTGGCTCTGCAGCTGAGCTGCGGAGTCATCACGGCCCAGCTCCCCTGGGACCTGCTGCCGTGGTGGCTTCTGCAGGGCAGGAGGAGGGCAGGCAGTGCGGGCTGCTGCAGGGACAGGCTGCCTGTGTGCCCACATCCCTGCAGAGGTGGAGCGGGACCTACTGCAGTGTGGCTGTGACCACCAGCCACTCCACCACAGCCAGTAAGTCACCCAGTTCAACCACAGGGCAATGTCAGAGGCAGAAACAGTGGCAGAAGTGACAGAGGCAGTGGTAGACGTGGCAGTGGCAGGCGGTCCCTGCCCCCAGTGCAGGGAGCCCCATCAGCAGACAGGGAGAGACAGCTTGGGGCATTGCCACCATTTCTGACATGGTCCTTCCGGGTGCCCCCCACGCCTGGTGGCAGGTCTGGCTTTCCCCTACTCTGGAAAGCAACAGGCAGGGGAGGCAGAAGTGGCATTTCTTTGGGTGCTGGGTGTCCCTGAGCAGGTGGTGGGCAGGTGAGAAGACTCATGTAGGGACTGAGCAGGGGGGGAGAGTGGGCTGGAGCTCGCCTACCTCTGTCCTGCCTGCCTCTGCCCACTGCTGTCAGCAGAGCCCAGCACCAGCCGCCTGCAGCCCCAGGGGCTGTGTGAGCACCCAAGCACCAAGGGCAGTGCTGGCTTTGGTGGGCACCCGTGGGGCCAGGAGATCACCCACTGCAGGAGGCAGATGGATGTTACCGTGCTGTCCTGAGGCAGTGCCAGGACAGGGGCGTGAGTTTGTCTGAGCTGGGAAGATGCTGGGGCTGGTGCCTGCTCTGTGGGGCAGCCCAGTGTGGGGCAGGCTGGGTGCTGGTACAGCACCTCCCCCTGCAGAGAAGTCCCACGAGATCTGGCCCCTTCCTTTGTCCCCAGCTTTGGGCATCACCCAGCCACCCTGCGGGGACCAGCAGTGATGGGGGTCTGAGCAGAGGATGCTACCTCGGGGCTTTAATCCCGCAGGGGTAGGGAGCTGCAGGGATGGCTGGGGAGCCAGGGCAGGCTCTGCCCATGCTCCCGCCCTGAGCAGCCACCCTGCCAGTCTCCCAGCAGCGCGACGCACCCCTCACCATCTCGCCTCGGCCCTGCCCGAGGACACTGGCGCCGCGTTGCTCTCCCTTGCTGCGTTGGTTGCTTTCTTTTGCAGCTGCTAATGACTGACCTGAGGTCTGTTCACACACAGTCCCCTGTGCGGCCTCCGCGGCGGAGGAGCAGCCAGACAGGACGGGGGGACGTTGCATGGCACTCGTGTAGCCAGTGACCACAGGTAGGACCCCTGGGGAGGGGGACACGGATGGTGCCAGCCCCACGCTCCCCCCACCTCTCGTGACCTGGGAGGGCTCTGGGCAGCCAGAAGCCACTCTTTCTCCCCAGGGTCCCATCCCCAGGATCTCCCTAGGCTTTGGCTGGGTCCATGGGGTCACACTGTCCCCAGGGCTACCTTCATGAGAAGGCCACCACATGACCTCCATGCATGCCCAGCAGTGGGGAGGGGGCAGCTGCTGCACTGCCCAGGGTCTCACAGCATCTCTGCTCCCCAGTGCCACCAGCCCCAGGGGCACAGCCCCAGCTCCTGCCCAACCAGACCAGCTGTGCCCTGAGGGGAGCCAGGGCTCAGGGACCGGCCATCGCCACCTGCACACGGATGCCAGAGCCAGGCTGGCCCCAGCAGAGCAACCCGGTGCTGGCTGCCATGGGCTGGAGCCACGAGCCCGGCTGCTGTGGGAGACACGGCCGAAGAGACAGCGGTGGTGACACCTGAGGACATGGGTCTGCGTGTGTGTGCGGTTTTCCTACAAGGTGCTGGGGTCCCCTTCCCTCCTGCCACTCCGTCCCAGCCAGACCCAGTGCGTGGGTCTCTCCATGTGCCCTCCCCAGCAATGGGCAGGGCATGAGCAGGGTGAGACCTGTCCCCTTCACTGAATGCAATGTCGGAGGAGGGAGAAGAGGATGGGGATGGGAGCAGAGCTGTGCCAGCTCCTCGAGGAGACACAACAGGGACCCTGGTTGTCCCCACTGTCCCCTGTCCCTCTGTCTGTCAGCAAAGTCCTAGGGGTCTCTGCTCTAGGAGTGCCCTGCACTGCCCGTGCCACGTCCTGGCATGACCCTGCCTCTGCTCTGCTTTGAGAAAACGCCTGGTTTGTGGAGCAGCTTGGAACGTGGGGAAGGACACATGCAGTGCATCCTCCTGCTGAGGCATCTGTGGCATGGCTTCTGCAGGGTCATATGGGGCTGAGAGTGGCCCCATAAGCGGGTATGACCATCACCCCACTGCCTGCTCCAGCAAATGTCCCCTGAGCAGGTGGGAGGGCTGGGCAAGCAGGGGGGTGAAGCTGAGGGCAGACACAGCTCATAGCAGGAGTCACAGCCCCTTGGAGCCCAAGGTGGAGAACCATCTTTGTAGGGACCAGAGGGACCCGGAGCTGCAGGGAGAAGGTGATTCAGAGGAACACAGGGCAGACAGTGCCCTGCATGCCCCTTCCCAGCCTTGGGGCATGGAGCAGAGCCACTGCTCCTGCCACTCCTTGGCAATCAGCCTCGAGGAGAAGCATCTTTTGATGAGGATGGGCACCTTTCCATTGGTCCCATTATGGTTTTCCCAGACAGGCTTCATCCTCCTCCTCCCTCCATGGGCAGTGGGATGTTGGCGGAGACCCGGAGCATCTGCTGATGTCTCAGCAGAAGACACTTGCAGAGCTGCCTCATCCCAGCACTGTCAGCGATGCTGTCACCCCTCTTTGCTTCTTCCAGCTGCTTTAGCACCTTTACCCCGGAGCCTTGCAATGCCGAGTCACAGGCTGGTGCTGCCGGGATTGTCTCCTCCCTGCAGCCCGTCTGTTGTCTTCACCGGTACCAGGGGTAGGAAACTCACGTTGCGTGGGGGCACATGCTGCTCAGGGTGGTTTGGACCTCACCAGCACGGATGACAGGTCTGCAAAGCATTAATTCAGAAAGCAGGTGACATTACATGGGGTAAACCCTCCACTAACACCTTCCTAAATCTCAGTCCAGTAGCAAACACCAAAAATGCCTCCTGCTCTCAGGAGCCAGAGCCCTGGCTGCTCCCCAGAGCCAAGCAGACCCTTCCCCGGGAAAGCGCTCCTCCGCGGCGGGGCTCTAACCGGCACCGGCTCTGCATGCTGCCGCTGCGCTCCAGTATTAACCCACTAACCCAGCGGGACCCTGCTGCCCCCCACACGAGGGGTGCCGGGGCTGCCCAAGCCCCTGGCAAATGGACTAACCCACTAACTGGCTCCAGCGCATGTCCTACTAACCGGCCTTGTCTCGCCTCCCACTAACCACGGCAGCCAGCGCTGTCTTTAAAGGGGAACGGAAAAGCTGGGTAAGTAGCTTTGTAAGTGCCGGGTGTCGGTGGCCGGCTGCACAGGCAGAGCCCGAGCCCCAGCACAGGCAGCGGAGGCGGCTGCAGCCCCTGCCCGCACCGGCACGAGGAGGGGGTTTCTCCCTGCACGCTGTGCCCGGGTCTGCCTGTGGAGCCTGTTGCTGACTAGGAGCTTAAAATGGTTTTATCAGCAGAAGCTTTTCAGTTCCTTTTTAAGCCAGTAGATCTCTGTTACTAACACATTCCTGAACTGAATTAAACAAACTAACCATTGCTGCTTTTCTCTTCATTTCTCTTCCAGTACATGTGTCCTCTTAAGTCAGACCGGTTGTGCCGTGCTTCTGTTACTAACCACCTGTACTAATCCTTCCTGACTTGTTTCTCTATTGCTACTAACAAATTCTCTTTGCACTTTAACTCTCGGATGCTCTTCGCCGTGACAAATGAACAGGGGCCTCCTCTGGGACTCTTGGTTATGAACCTGCAGCAGCCCGGTCGCCAGCGCTGCTGAGCGTCTTTGTTTCCCACTTGGTGCGATGGGAAGGAAGACGCTCAGGCTGGGGGGCTTTGAAATTTTCCCTATTGGCCTTCAGTTTGCCAAGAAATTTCATGTGTCTCAGTGAGGAAAAGAGGCTGAGTGGAAACAGGACAATGTGGAAACCATTAGTAACAAGCGATGTTTGCTGTGAAAGTCCAGCAAACCCAGTCTGCGGAGAGATTCAGTCAGAAAAGTGATGCTATTGCCATGAGCCCCACCGGAGGCTGAGCTCGGTGCTTTCCGGTGGCCCCAGTTCACCTGTCATGGGGAATGGTCTCGTGCTGCTCTCATTGGCACGCGGGCTCCAGGGTGGCTGCGGGGCACTCCCAGGCTCCTCTCTTCACTCCCTTTGTCTCTCCACAGTTTATCTTGTGACTCTGGTGCATGCGGGAGCCGTTGCTGGCAGCGTGGTCCTGACTAACCGCACGGCGCCGCGGGCTGCCTCTAACCGCTCGGTTGGTACTTGCGGGGTCCCCCCACCCCAGCCACAACCTGAGTGGGTGGGAGCGAGCAGTGGGTGCTGGAAGTGCAGCCTGTGCTTTGCTTTTTGTCCACCTGTCACTCAGATAAACGTTTCCTGCTCCTACATGGGTTCTGCTGGGGTTGAGGCTCCAGGATCTGGCCCGTCTGTCTGGGTCTGAGATGCAGACTTGCAATTTGTGGTAAGATCCATCACCATGGATCCATCCAACAGCTCTGCTGAGGTAATCTGTGGGTCAGAACTGAGCCCTGGTCACCAGGAGAGGACAGTGGCTCTGTGCTGCTGGCCAGGACAGGGGCTGGCTCATGAAGACATCCCAGACTGTGGCTGCTGGGGCAGCTCGGAGGGGCTGCCTCAGCCAAGGGTCGGAATAGCTCTGTCCAGGGGGTGTATGGACCCGGCCAGCATCCTCTATCTTCCTCTGTTCTTGGTGGCTTTGGCTTGTGCTCACTAACTCCATGGCACAGATCTCCCCAGATAACCCAGTGTTGCTGGGTGGCTTCAGACTCCCCCAACAGCCGCTCTTCTGACGATTGTTGTGAGGCACAGTTGGAGTGGGGTCTCCTGGGTAGCCAGGTTCATCCTCTGACACTGCCCACCTCCTCCTGGCATCCCTGGTCTGCATCAGCTATTTCCAGGTCCTTCAGCTGGGGGGTCTTGCTGGACTTTTGTGCTGATGGATTTCACCCTTCCCCACCCAGCTCCATGGCTGTACGACCTCCACCGTAACCCGCTAACCACCTGCCCCCCTTTCCTCTGCACGGCTGGGAGTGGGAGGCTGGGGTGGGCGGGCTGAGGGTCAGAGATGTGGGGAGAGGAACAGGGGCAGGAGTACAAGCAGCGCTGGGCACTTGGCAGGCAGTTTCAGGTCAGAAACATCACAAACCCTAGGCTGGTGTTGTCATAGCTGACCCATTGCAAGAGGTTGTACCCTCCCTGTCCCCACAGAACACCCTTTCAGATCCAGAGCATCTTTCCAGTCAGCCCCACACCCAGGGGGGCCTCCAGGCTGGTCACTGAGTGAACTGACCTGAGGACACACTGAGCAAATGCTGCCCATGGACCCCTTAGTGGGGACAGGCCACCAGCACCTGGGTGGCTGCTCGCCGCTGCAGAGCCACCCCTCCTGAGAAGGGCTGGGGGGGTGAGAGATGCTTCACGAAACCGCTGGGTTGCTCCTTTGATCTGGACCAGCACCTCGGGGCTCCCTGTTCCCCATTTCCCTTGGCTGGGGGGAGAGGAGTCAGTCAGTCTGTGTGTCTGTCTGCTTGTCCCCCTCTGCTGCTGCCCGCAGAGCTGTCTAAAGAGGGGAGGTGGCAGCTCAAGTGGGGCATGACGTGCAGATCCCCCTTTTAGCAGATGGGACCGGGTCAGCCCAGCAGCGATGTGGGCAGAGGTCCAGGGATGATGTCTGGCCCCTGGGGTGCACCATTCAGCCCACGCTGGCCAGGGCTGCCCCAGCTCTGCCACCCGGCACCCAGCACGGTGGGAGAGGGCACAGGAGTGGGGTGAGGATGGTCTGGGGAAGAGGGTCCTGGGGCTGCCTCAGTGGTGCGAGCGGGAGTCCCCCGGGTCCCCATGGCCCCAGTGTGTCCCTACTGCCTGTACTGTCTGCTGTGAACATGGCAAGTGTGCAAACAGCCTGAAGTCTGGTGTCTTTGTTGGGGGTGGGGGACTGAGTGGGGCAAGTGAGGATGGGGCAAGTAAGGATGGTCTGGGGCTGTCCCATGCCATGGGACACAGTGTGGGGCACATGGGGGCCAGGAGAGGTGGTTCTCACCACAGCCATCTCAGCATCCCAACGAGGAGCCAGGGCCACTCGATGGGGTGTCAGGGCAGGAGGGGACAGAGGTGGGGTCCGTGGGTGCCCGGCGAGGAGAAGGGGGTTCGTCAGGGAGGGCACAGGAAGGTCTCGCATCCCCGGGCGCTGCCTGAGGATGTCTCTGGAGTGGGCAAGTGAAATCGTTCAGCGCAGGAAAACACGGGGCGCGGTCCCGGCGCCGGGCACGGTCCCCAAACTGCGCTGACACCCGGGACACACCGCGGCGGGGACGTGCCGGGGGAGCCCGGGGGCGTTCGGCCGAGGGGAGTCGAGAACTGGCAGCAGCCGGGGGTTGCGTGGACACGTCTCCCCGGGTGCGGGGTGCCGGCTCGGGGTGCTGGGTGCTGCCTGCCCTGCCAGGCCCTGCCCGTGGGGCGCTGGGCACATCCCGGTACCGGCCCGGACCGGGAGGGCGGCGGCAGGTGGAGCTCGTGCTCCAGGAAAGCCTTGCCCGCACCCTACCCGCAGCCCCTGCCCGCAGCCCTGCCCGCACCCTGCCCGCAGCCCTGCGCTGGATGCCGGCGGCAGTAGCGAGGGCAGAGGGAGCAGCCCAGCCCCCCCCGCCCCGCAGGGCAGCCTCGGGCGGGGATGTGCCGCTCGCTGATGCCTGGGTGCTGCGTAGCACCCCAAGCCCGCCGGGAAGGGCCAGCTGCCTGGCTACCCCCGCAGGCTCCTGCCCGGCGCGGGTACGGGAGCGGGGGGCAGCGCCCGGCCGTTCCCGGCGGTGCGGGAAGGCAGCAGCTAAACTGCCGTGTTTACTTTGCTCCCGGTAAACAGCATTTTGACATGTCACGGCAAGTCTCTCAAGCACATGTTGACAGAAAACGTGTAGAAGCAAGAGAAATGTTGTTCATTTGCATCAAACTGCAGAGCCAGGCGGTGAAGTTGATCCGTGGCATCGCTGCGGGCGATGCAGGTGCCTCTGCCACCGCAGGCAGGGAGCCAGGGAGGGTCCTCCCAGGAAGGGCTTCATCAGCGGGAGTGTGAAAGCCCCGAGCACTTCCAGCTTTCCTGGACACCCCAACGCTGGCCATGGAGCTGCTGAGTGACCTGGGGAGGAATTATTTGCTGCTGTCCGAGAGGTGAACTGGGCTGGGCTCACCCTGCAGGTGCTGGAGGGGGCTGGCAGTGCCAGGGTTGTACCCCCAGCACACTGACCCTTGGTGGGGTTTGTTCCCAAGTCCTGGAGCTTGGTCCTGGGCAGTGCTATGTGTTTACTGTCCCCAGCTCCTCCCAGGGACGCCGCAGGGGGACTGTGTTTGGCCCAAGTGTCACTGTGTGGATTGAAATGTAGCTGCACATGCGGCCTCTTGACTTAACCTCATTGGGAAGGTGGAAGTAATACTAATTAAAATTATGAAGTCCCAAACTGCACTTCTGTGTCCTGGTTTAATTTATTTCTGTCCACTTCTCACTTCCACAGCTAATACTCCACCAAGTTAATATTCTGAAAATGATAGCAAGATGGGCACTGCAAACAGAAAACCATTTCAGGAACTTTCTATGTGCCTTTTAATGGTGTTTAAACCCCGGACTGTGGTGGCACCAGTTGGGGAAACACATCAGCACAAGTTAGTGCTCTGCCTCCTGCATCACCAAGCCAAATTTCAGAGTGAACCCTACAGAGACCCAGGAACT
The DNA here is from genome assembly GCA_024611175.1 of Megaceryle torquata. NCBI lineage: Eukaryota > Metazoa > Chordata > Aves > Coraciiformes > Cerylidae > Megaceryle > Megaceryle torquata. The sequence continues at coordinate 11,653 of JANIJG010008806.1, forward strand.
GTGCACCAGTGTGAGCTGTGCACTAGTATGAGCCAAGCACCAGCGGGAGTTGTGCCTGTGGCTGTCGGCTCACCCTGCCTGCCATCCCGGGAGGGTCTGCACTGAAACATCCCTGGAAGCCCAGGGAAGGCAGGGAAGGGCCAGTGTACCTTAGCAAAACTGTTGTTTGCCACAGGCATCACCCGCTGCCACACCCTGCTGTGCAGGCAGCGATGGCATCTCCCAGAGGGCTACGAAGGTGCTGAGAGGCTGGAGCATCTCTGTGGCCAGGCCAGGCTGAGACAGAGCCCTGGGGCTGTGCAGCTGGAGAAGAGCAGCCTGAGAGGGGAGCTGAGCAATGCTGAGCAAGAGCTAAAGGGCCCCTGTAGGGGGGCAAGAGGATGGAGCTAGACCATCCAGCCTGAGGGTTGGATGAGATGATCTCCAGAGGTCCCTCCCAAGCCCTACCAGTCTGTGATTCCCTCTGGGGAGAGTTTAAGCGGGTGCCTTGCTGTCCCTGGCAGCCTCTGGGTGAGGAAGAGCCTCCTTCCATGAGAGCCATGACGACCAGCTGGGATCCACTTGTTTCCCAGATGGTTATGACTATTTCATATCTCGCAGCAAACAGAGCTGAAAGCCATGTGTGGAATAATGAGTAAAGCTGAAGCTTAAGACAGGAGATCCTGGCACATCTTGAAGCAATTAAAATACCAGTTACAAACTTCCGCGCATGCAAAGCCACCATCCTTTCTTCCGCCACCTTTGCAGAATGGGGCAGTGGCTGTGACCAGGGTAAACCAGTGACCAGGCTTCCTGCCTGGAGCAAAGTAGATGGTGGCTGGGGCAGTGGCAGCCCTGGCCGGGAGAGCATCACTCCACAGCACGTCTGGAGACTCACCTTCCCAGCTGGAGGGGATGCTTTGTCAAGGAAAAGGCTCTTGGTTGCCCAGCCAGGTGGTCGGCGCTGCTGAGAAATCTGCCTGGCTATTCCTGAGCGAGAAGCCCACTAGGCAAGGACCCAGCTCCCACCAGCCCAGCAGATACAGGTGGTCCCAGCAGCAGCAGCGGGGCTCAGGGAAGAAGTCTGTCTGATTTCTGGTGGCCAGGCTGGACCCACCCTGCTGTGGGGTCCCCTGTGCCACCTCCCTGGGGCACAGAGCCCTTGGGAGAGGCCGCGCTCAGGCTCTCCCCTCTGCTGAGAGTGGGCTCCCAGCCCGCGCTGCCACGTGCTCTCATTAATACCTGGGATTGTAAGGCGATCCATAATTAGATGCTAACTGAGTTTTCTCTAAGTTGGGTGAGGGAAGGTCACCAAGGTAGGACTGGAGTCAGCTTATTGTTATTATCAATCAATAACCTATTTATTTTCCAACATTCCTATTAACCTCTGCAAGCCTCTCGCCGTTTCCATTTGAAAGGGCTGCGCAGCTGCTTTGCTGACTGGACAACTCTGATTGAAAATGTAACAGTGACCCGACCCCAAAGGCAGAATCCAATTAAAATCATTTTCATTTGTAGATTAATATTTTTTAACGTGTTCTACATTCCTTGCTTCAGCATTTCACACAGGAACTGCTGCCTCATTACACGAGCAGCCCGTATCGATAGTGCCATAAGAAAATAATTATCATTAATTAGACATGGAGACAGTAAGATGGTCCTTTTACAGGGAGCGAGGGACAGTGCTCAGCTGTGATGTGCCACCCCTGTGGTGGCGGTGACCAGGGTGCTCGTGGCTGGCAGGACAGGGGGAGCAGAGGGATGGGATGTCTCAGCTCCTTGTACCACCCCACAAACATCAGCCCTGGGGAAGGGGGTGGCTGAGGGCCGCTGGTGGTCCAGCCTACACTCATGACTGTTGGAAGAGCCCAGATGCCTCAGTGATGGGCACCTAGTGGTGGGGCGGGTCCATCCTCAGGCCTCCACGGAGCCTGGTGCAGAGCGCTGCCAGGGGAAGCAGGGGAGAGCAGTAATTGGCATCTGAAGCTTGGTCTGAACGTAAAGTTTATTAATAATAACGTGACTTTGATAATAAAAAGATTAAAATTAAGTTTATGGTTTGCCGACTGCCCTTTCCACACTGTAATCATCTCTCATTCATATTCATGAAGCACTCATTAGTAACCGCTGCTTACAAGCGGGTGAAACAGCCAAACCGTTCGGCAGCCACCATCTCCTTAACTGCTTAACTTGCTCACTGATTACCAACATCAAATTAACTCTGCAGAACGGATCTAATAAGCTTCCTGGTGGCTTCAAACCTCCTTGAAAATTGCTCTGATGTCTCCATGGGGCCCTATTAAAAAAAATTCTTCCCCTGTGAATCTTGCACTCTCGTAGGGGTAACGCATCAGGCTGCGGCTGCCCGGTCCCTGCCCGGCAGTGCGGCCGCTGGTGCCCACGGGCTGCAGTGCCAGGGGGCACCCAGGGGTGCCAGCACCAGGGCAGCCCCAGCGCTGTCCGTGGGTGGCTTTGCAATGCAAAGGGTCGTTTGACTCGATGTGCTGTTTTCCTGGGAGCCCACCCGCTGCTTCCCCAGATCTGCCTCCTGATAAAAAGTGAGGCCCTTTCTCAGCAGCAGCAGCTGCTACACCCCTGGGCGGGGAGAGCTGTGGGGCTGCCCATCTCCCACCTTGCCCTCACCCCTCACAGCATCAGCTCAGCCCCAGAGCAGCCCCCCACCACTCCCCACCCAGCCTCTATCCCTCATTAAATGCTTTCGAGACTTAATTTGACTATTTGATCGCTCGGGGCTTGCGTAACAGAAGAATAAATAAGAACGACCTTTCCATTTAATTACTTTTTTTTTTTTTTCTTAGATGTGGGAAATACATCGACTTTCTGGCAGTGCAGCGTGAGGAGGTTTGGAGGCGTTTAGGAGGAGCGAGGGGACCAGACTATGATCTGACATTGCAAGGATGACTGGCCCTGGTCTGGGTCAGATATGGGGACACCAGGACTCCCCACACCGCGGGGGACGGCGTGGTGCCGAGGAGGGCAGGGCAAGCCGTGGGCCGGGGCTGATGCTGTGCCGGCAGCTGCCGCGCTCAGCACAGAGCTGGGGGTGGCTTCCTGGCAATTAGCTCTGATTAATATTTCAGCCCGGCAGCGGCCCCGGCCATGCGGAGGAACGCCGGCGCCGAGCATCACGGGAGGCGGAGGGGAACCTTCCTCTCATCGCCATGGCAACCCCTGGCTGGAGAGCTGCGAGAAGCGCGGGGGGGGCTGCATCCATCCCTGTAACAGACCCCCGGCTGGGGAGGCTGCGAAGCCCCGAAATCCCTGGGAGAGGGATGGATGGGCTGCACGCCGTGGGATGCCATGGGACCCCCATCACCCGGACCCCCTCCGGTCCCCAGTCCTGTGCACGCGTCCCGACCCGCCGCAGGCAGGCGGGATGCAGAGATCCAGCCCCAGCTCCCCCCCATGCGGTGGGGCTCATCCCCCCGGGATCAGCGGGCAGTGCCCGGGAAGCGCTCCGGAGGTGCAAGGTGGGGTCTCCCCGCGCAGGTTAACGTTTGGACTTGACCATCTTAAAGGTTTCTTCCAATCAAAATGATTCTATGATTCCATGAGGCTGAGCTCTCGGTCTCTGCCCCACACCCCTTGGACCCCCAGCTCGGGAGCCTCTCACCCCCTCCCGGCGCTGGCCGAGCCAGGGGACTGCGATTCCCGCAGCCAGCGCAGCTTTTCTGCATGCTGGGGAGCGCGCCTGGCAGCCAGGCAGAGCCAGCCGAGATTTAGGAGGCGGGAGGCGGAGAATTTGTGGATCGGCTCTTGCTTTATGGCGCTGGAGCCTGGCGGGGGGAGGCAGCCGGCAGCTCCGAGGCTGTGAGGGACGGGGACCCTCCGCTTGGTCCCAAGCTTGGTCCTGGACCCCACGACTTTGGCGTTAGCACCGTGCTGGCCCCAAAGCCAGCAGCATCCCCCCGCACAGGCAGAGGGGTCGTGGACCACCCTGCGTGCCCGTCTCCTGCCCCAGGGTAGGCAGAGGGTCCTGCAGCTCTGCCCCACACCATCCCCCAGGGAGGAGCCCCCCGAGCGGCAGCGCCATCTCTATCTCTTTGCTGCAGGAGGGGCAGGGGGACATTGCCGCCAGTGCCGGGTACCTGTCCCGGGTTCAGGGTAATCACCCCCAGCAGCTGCTGGCCCAATCAGAGGGGAGGGGCTGCAGCTGGGAGGGGCCTCAGCTGGGATAAACAACCGAGCCAGCCAATGGGCTGTTCCATACCCCACTGAGCCACGCCCCTATATAAGGGGAGGGCTGGCCAGCATAGGGCAGCTTGTTTTCCACTTGCTTCAGTGTAGGCAGAGCAGGGGAAGTTGTTGTCTCGGGCACAGGTAGAACCTTCCTGGCTTCTATTTTTTGCTTTGTCTATCATGTTATTAGTGCTGTTGTTTCCTTCTCTCTTTGTGTGAGTTTATTAAACTGTCCTTATCTCAGCCTCTGCAGTCTTCCTTCTGATTCCCCTTCTCATCCCCAGGAGAGGGGGTTGGGGGAGGTGTTGGGGTGGAAGCAGTGGGTAAGTGGCTGTGTGGTGTTTAGCTGCTGGCAGAGGTTAAACCTCAGTGTTCTGGTCAGTCAGAAACCAACCTTGCCTGACCTCGGCACAGCTTAGAGTTGGACCCCTGCAGGCAGGGAGAAGGTGTTCTGCACTGTACCCTGTTACTCTTGCTCTCCATCCCTTGCACTCATTCCCTTCACACCTCCTTACATACTCTTCTCAGATTCAGGCTAGAACTGATATTCATAATGGCTCATTTCAAGTTTCCAGCCCACTTTCCCCCAAGAAAATATTTATACCGAGCTGCATTTTCCATTTCTTTTCAATTACCACTGTGTCTCATCACCTCCCCACAACTCTCCTCTTTAGCCATAAACACAAATCCTATTACCTTTTCTCTTTCTGTGTATTTGCCCTTTGATTTAAGCCGCATTTTCTCCTGTTTTCATCAGTTCTGGACCTCTCCTGCTGTATATCTCCCTGTTTATCTACTTTCCAAAGGCCTCCTCTTATTTCTCTGGCCCTGATCAATACGGCTGCGGAGCTGCCTGGCAGCTCCTCTCCACTGCTGCCTGTAGTTTTTCTTGGGGGACTTGTCCAGTATTTCTTGTTAAGCTTCTGTCTCAGCTTGTTCCATTTCTCATTAGGTTTTAGTGCTGGCATTGTAGTATTTCTTGTATTTCCACGCTGCCCAGCGGATCTCTTGTAATTCTTAACAGTGAGGCTTAAAGTCTTGCTCTTTAGTGGACTCCTGAGCCCTTTCTGGCAGGGTTTGGAGTGGCGAGCAGTGTGACACTTTTATTTTCAGGTGGAGAAAAGGATGTCTGCACTTCCAAGCCAGGCTGTGATTTTTTTTTTTTTTCCCCCAACAAAAGCAGCAGTGGGGATTACTTGTGTTTTATGGCTGTTATTCCAGGGGAGGCATTTCCCAGGTGGCAGCCCCTGTCCCTGCAGTGCTTGGGAGCTTGGGGGGGCAGCACCCAGGTCTGGGGCATCTCAGTGTTGAGCTGAGGTGTGGGTGGGAGGGATGCAATGAGGGCATGGCTGCAGGAAGGCAGAGACCCCTGCCCTGAGCACCCCCAGCCATGACCCTCTCCTCCCTGCACTGGGTTGCTCAGAGCCCCAGAGCATTCTGGCTCTTCTGAAGGTTTTCCTTTTTCATCTGCATCCCTCTGAAAATTTCCCTTTTGAGAGAGAATCTGCTTTTAAAATACACCCCAGCTTTCCAGCTGTCAGGAGCCAGCAAATGTATAGCTCTCCATGGCTGCATTTCTGAGTATTAAACATGACGCGCAGTCGCTGCTACACAATATTTCCTCAGATGCCACCGCACCACAGGAGCCAAACAGTGTCCTTTAAAATAAAACCAATTTTTCCTGTCTCCTCCACAGAATAGTCTTATTTATATGCACTCAAACAGCTGTTACTGCAGGTTAACCAAAGGTTGTAAAAACATTTTTCAAATGCCCTTAACTTTGTTGGGTTTGTTATTGAAATTGTTAATCTTGGGTGTGGAATTTTTTCCTTATCAGGCTGGTGTAAAATCAGCAAAACCAGCCCTTCGCTGGCCCTGCAGAGCTTGAGCATCCCCTTGGTGCCTTCTTGGGCAGCACTGGGGCTGTGCAGATACTCCCCACTGCCCAGGAGGGATGGAAGTGTTCACTCCTTGCCCTTCCAGCTTAAATTGCTGTCCAGTGAACTCTGTGCGTCCCCACATGCACACTGCTCTGCCCTGGCTGCATCCCTCTGTGGTGGCCAGGGACACCTTGGGTTTGGCTGCTGAGGCCTTTCTGACAACCTTGTAAAACTCTCGTGGTTATCTCAATGGCTGCTGTTGTCTTGATTCTCCCCTAGACTGGTGCAAGTGGGTTTTGCAGCAATTAAAACTATGTTTAATTTAATTGCTGATGGGGATGCCAAGAAAGACACAGACCTGCTGGAGCAGGGCCAGAGGAGCCCCAGCAATGCTGGGAGGGCTGGAACCCCTCTGCTGGGAGCCAGGCTGGG
>JANIJG010008811.1:0-10992 GCA_024611175.1 Megaceryle torquata
CAACCAGTTACTAATCCATCTTACTATCTGCTCTTCTATCCCACACTTCCTGAGTTTCTCCACAAGGATATTATGGGGGGCTGTGTCAAAAATTGTCAGAACTTTCTATGGAAGAGGTCTTCAGGATGGAGAGAGCAGGAGAAAAAAATTGTATTGCCAGAAATTATGAGCATTCACATATTATATTGAGATTTTTTACCTAAACCCATAAATAGAATGGAGAGAAAATAAGTGATTACTTGCCTTATTTTCAGTCACACACAGCATGAGTTTTATTTACCCTGGAATTGGGAAGAGTGAACACATATTCAAACAAAGGAAAGGGAAAATCTATTTAGGTATTAGATATGATCATTTTCCACACTCATTTTTTCTCATTTAGATTTTGATCAACATTTCAAGTTTAGGCAGATAGAATAATAAAATAGATTGAAACCACTAAATGGGATATCACAGCTGACTTCTTTGGGAAACATTGTTAATACAGTAAATACATTACACCAATATGTATACATTTGCTGACACAGATAAAATTGTTGGCAGTCTTAGCAAACAAGCTGAGGTCTGAATACATCACAGCAACCTATTCATAGAGCTGATGGATCTTGTCTTAAAAAAAAAGGAAAAGCGGAATGATGAATCTCATCAACTCAGTACAACAGACCAAAGTTTCTAAAGAAGTGAACTTCTCTTTAGAGACCACATTGGGGGGGGGAGAATAGATATATGACCATTTAAGAATAAATTGGGGAAAAAAATGTGAATTTCATTGAAAAAAAAAATAATTCTAGTAATCTAACCCCGAGAAGGGTCCCAAGTGAATCAAATGCTGAAATGTAGTAACAGAAAAAATAATTTGCAGGAAGTTGAGATAAGCTAGGTCATCAGTACCCAACACATTTACTGGGGAGTAAAATTACTTGTGTTCTCAACTTCAGTATATGAGCAAGGAGATTTATGTTTCTGTAATATCGGTATGGATGAGTAAAGTAGTGTTTGCCAGCAATTAGTCCTTTAAAATATTTTTAAGCAAACAAAGACAAGGTGAATTTAAATACAAGTCTCATGATTAAATGTGATAACTCACTTTTATAAGCTTTTGTCCTGCTCATATGCAATAGAACATAGATACAGCATATAATGTATTTATTCTAATATGCCATTTCTATTTTTCTTCAGGTCTGGGGAAAAAAAAAAAAGGATTACATAGTCATAGTTAAATGAAAACAAAAATGGTGTCACTGAATTGTGTCTTCGTTCACATGATGAAAGAAATAGAATGAAGGCTAACTGAAATGCTGACCACTTCTATTCTCACATGATGAATTTTTACCTAGATTCTACAAAACGCCCCAGCAATCATAACAAAAAAAACCCTGATCAGTGTAACTTTATAGATGCCATACTACTTGCTTTAATTTAATTAATAGAAATTATTTTTGTAGGATATAATCCAGTAGAGGAATATTCCCCCTTCTAGGAGTAAGAACATGTCCAGGAACAGTGAGCTACATTAGTACTGCAAAAAGTAATCTGCCCCCACCCCTCAAGAGAGATCTGGTCTTCAAGAGTCAGTGGTACAAAGCAACTCATGTCCTAACTCCTTAGCTGGAAAGCCATAGCTGCCTGAGGCAGACAGCTATGATCTTATTGCATAGCTTGTAGTGGGGACCTACATGTGGTGCTCTTGCTTTTGTAAAAGATGTTTTAGGGTTTGGGGTTTTTTTTTTGTCCAGTTCACAATGTCTGAAATAATGTGTGGCTCTACCAAGGATAACATTTTAAATGCAGGAAGCTTAAGATCTTAGATGGCTTTTTTGATATATGGCATGAAGGTGTGCAGTATGAAAGGTACAGCATCAGCTAGGATTTGGATTATCTTGATATGTAGGCTGCCATACTACATGGGATTATGTAAGAGTTACTACAGTTCTAGTAATCAGCAGTTCTCCAAGTTCTAGAGACTGCTGGAACTATTCTGAAACTGATAAAGATGGAATGTTCTTTAGAATTTCCTAACTGCTAATTTATTGATATCTTGTTAAAACCAGAGATGACTAAAATAAAGCATATTAAATCAATGTGTATTTCCTACATGGGTACTATTGAGAAAGGCTTAAATGGAAAGATAAGAAAAAATGGAGCTAGTAGATTATTTTTTAAATTCTAATTAGTGTGGTCATTATTCTATGCTGGGTAGGAGAAGAGAAGGTTTAAATGGAATTTCTATGGGCAGATAAGAAAATGTATTAGAAATTAGATTAAAATATTAAAACCTTCTAAAGTTAAGAATAAATTTAGTCATTGCTCTATGTCAAGATAACTCAGACCTTGGAGAACATAGGCTACAGTGAAGATCTCATTTCCCTTGATTCCAGATTTTCAGTCCTTTAACCCTTGTTGAATGAGTGTTCCTACCCCTGACTCTTTTGGAAAAGTGTTCCAATTTTTACATGAAGATTTCTGAAGTAATAAAAATCCTGAATATTCAGAATTGCCTCACTCTTGAAAGTGTTGAGTAATTCAGTCTCTAGTATGATGTCTGAGTGCTCTCATGATCTAGACCATTTGTATTCTGTGTTGCTTAATCTCTAGTTAAACACACATAAAGCAATGAGAACCACTCTTTTCAAAATCTACGACATTTGACATTTTGATGGAATTCAAGAAACTTGCAGATGGATGGAAAATTTCAAACTTTTGGACTTCTGAAACATGAAATCAAGGTTGTCCCAATCTGTTGTAAGATGTACAGAAATGCATTAGCACCAGAGCTGGTGAACCGGTGGAGAATGTGACTTCTAATCCAAAACTACAGTAAAAAGGAAAAAGAAAGAAGAGGGAAAATTGCACAGACGATGTGTGTTTCTTTTCATACAAGTTGCATGGTAACTTCCCGTAGGTCAACGCAGTAAGACTGTACTAATGGCATTTGGGCTGCTGCTGTTGGCCACTTTTTCTGAGGATATATCAATTTGCAGTCAAGTTGATTTACTGAAAGCACTTTTCCTCACCACTCAGCAGGGATTTGCACAGGATATCCTGGCTTTGGGGATTGCCACCCTCTTGAGCTTGATATGGGGTCATTGCTGCAATGTTCACATATTTCAGGAGAAGAAAATGTTTCCTTGATTAGAAGAATTAGACTCTCAGCAATGTAAAGTTCAGTGTTCTGCTTTTGTTCTAGATGTAGATGATGATATGCTCTTACAGACACTTGTCAGTAGCTAGAACAGGATGAAGCCATCACCTAGTTTGCCGTTGAAGAAGAAACAGCCTTTTAATGTTCATTTTGCTTCCATATGTATACCCATGCATTCAATGTGCATATTCATGTAAGAGGACCTGTAACTCTTGGACAGTCAGTTTCTGTTTCTCTGTAGACAATTGAAAAAGTCTAGAAACTTCCACTCATTTTGTGGATAGGAGCATAGCTATGCAGTGAATTGAAAATAAAGATTAAAAAATGAGCTTTATTTAATTAATTGCGCTAGTATTGGCCATTGGAAGGAGACAGAAAACCAAGAGCAGGTGGTGCAACATTCTGGTTACTACTTGTAAAGAAGTGTGAAATAATTGTACCTGAGGATCCTCTCTATTAACAGTAGGAAATAAAACTGAGTTTTTTTCTATACGAGCATAAATTTCTTAACTGTTAACTTAGAGAGGTATTCTTTCACCTCTTCTTCCTTAAAAATTGTTCCATGAAACTTGAAGAGAAGGGCTGGAGAGCCCCAGTCTTTACTGATGAAGATAGTCTCCCAAAAGGGGAAATCTAAACATCCATATCTTTTTAGACAAAGCAAAGAACTACAGTCAGTGTTTACAACATTTTTGGGTGAGTGCTTTTATCCTCTGAAAAGAGGCATATAGCTGTGGTATTTTGAAAGAAAGCAGGACTCACTACCTCTCACCAAAGGAAGTCAAGATTCCTGATTCCACATAAAGTCAGTAAATCCTTAGTGACACATCACATCCTCAGACACATCTCGAAGTGAGGCACTTCTGTCATCATGAAAAGAAAGACTTCATTTAAAGCAAACCCTTCTCCACAGAGATTGTGCACAGCAGGCTATGTGTTGTGATGTATTTTAATTTCTGCAGTTGTTTCTAAGGCAGGTACAGATACCACACATTGCAATGGGAATATTAATTAAAAATTAATTACAAACAAAATAGCTAAAACCACAACAATGACAACAACAAACCTCTTTGTAAGAGACAATGCAGAGGAGAACAATCATAGTAATATTGCAATGTAATATACAGGGAGTCAGTGACTATTTTAGGAATATGGATTTCATAACTGCAGCCAGTTAGGATTGGCAATATTTTGCTTGTTAAGTTGACTTACTTTTTGCTTGTTAAAATGATTTAAACCTACTTAATAGGTTAAACCATAGTTTTCACTTAGATTTGTGCTTCTGTGTACTTTATTTTAAATGACTATGAGACTTTGCAATAGGTTATTAAGGTCTTTTAGAAACTTTGGATCACAGTTTCCAGAAAGCATTTCCAAATCTTCAGTGAATGGGACAAATGAAGGAAGTCAGGATGCTTTCATTTTAAATCTATACTATACTGTCCTATACTAAGGGCTGAAACCTCAGAATTGTTTTGGCTGTCAGTGGAAGTATCAGGTCTGATGTTACATTTTCTTTTGGACAAATATAAAGTTCTTCAAATAAATGCACCATCTCTTTGTTGTAAACAGTACTATACTGCCTGTTGCGAAGCATATGTTCAACACAGAGCAAAGTTCTATTAATGCAGCACCAATGTCAGAGATTTGGCTGCTTCCCAGAATCAACTGACAGCATTGTCTGGGCTCTCTATATTTAATACAGACTCTCTACACTCAGAGGAATTTGTGATTTGAGCAAAGGAGCTACTACAAATCTCAACACCCATCCTCCCAACAATAAGGGAAAAACAAGTTACTGTGCAGATCTGGTAAAACAACATTCATTTTTTTAAAAATGAACTGCCACAGAAAGGTATAAAATGTTGAAATGTTGGTTAACTTGCAAGTTCAGATTTGTCAGTATCCACTGTCAGCTGAAATGTTCCTTCTGCTGTTGCTGCCTGCAGCTAGGTATATTTTTCCATTTCGCAGGTATCATCTTTTCTATTTATTTTAATTGTATCTTGCTAGACTTGGCATTCACAGCATTTCCTATTGTAAATATTTTTTGAAAAGACATAAGCATTAGATAAACATATAGAAGGCAGATTTTCTTTTTTCTTCATGTGGACGCTTTTTGTGTTGTTGGGTTTTTTTCCCTTTGTACACTGCAGCTTCAGAATGTGAACTTGACTTTTCCAGACAAGCAGCTGATGCTTTTCACAAAGGCAAAGTACTTGTCTTAGCTTCCTAATGAGGGACTTTGGCTCATCTCATAGTTTAGAGACATTCACTGAGAGTAAACTGTAGACTAAAGGGAAGTTTAAATCTTTTGCATTTCCTTTGCTATCAATCATTTGGAACTAAAATATTACAAGATATTTAATCTTACTGTTTTATTTACCCTAATGTATTAAAAACCTAGCACAAATGGGTTGTAGACACACTTTTAATACCAGTTCTTCTACCAGGAAGCAAATAACTGTCCACTGCTATCTCTAAAATCATGACTTAATGAAAACCTTTGACAAGACAGTTGTTTAGGGGCAGTCAAGAAGGTATTCTGTCCTGATAGTGCTTATATCATAATCATTAAAGGAAGCTAGAGATGACTCCTTTGGTTAGGAAGAAACCCTTTTGGTTATAAAAATAATATCTAAAGACCTCTTATGAGAAATTCAATCTATTACATCTGATATGATATGCGCTTTCCCTGGGACAAATGGTATCTTTTTTTTCAGCTAAAGCTGTTCTGTTTAGCTTTTTGTTGTGATGTGAATGATTGAAAGGTGTTATGGCCTTTCTCTCACTTGCATTTATCTCAAACATTTTGGCAGATATGAAAACAATAACTAAGCATACCCACTACTGCCAGGACTGACTTGCTAACCAATATAGCTGCAGCAGCACATGTCGTCCTAGGAACACCCAGGAGATATGAAACAGTGAGGTGAAAGAATCAACTCAATGCCTGTGGCTTAAGCAAAATCTTTTCCTCCTGTGACAGTATCTGGATGTCAACTAATGTAGTTAGTCATGTATCTTATATGATAAAAGCCTCTGCTATAACACTAAGAGCTTGCAGTTTGATCCTTATAAGATATGACAGAGATTTTTCTGCTTGTTTTTTGTTTGTTTGTTTGTTTTCTTGGAGGCTAGTAAATTGGATGCTGTTTATACCACAGGATATTATTTATATCAGAATTGGTCCCACTTTCAGGAACAACCAAGTGTTTTGGAAGTGCCACAACCCCCTTTATGTTCTGCCTTCTAGGAGGCAGAAGCAGCACTGGGCTGCTCTGAGTGACTCGGGGATTTTGTTAGGGCGGGGATCCCTTCAAGATTCCTTCCAGTGTGATGGAAGCAGTAGTAATTCGTGCCTCTGGGGAGGGTTATAAGCAGATGTAGGACAGGCCATTTGACTCTTTGCACAGCATTTCTACCTTAACAGACACTTCCGTGGAGAAAAGTCAGATGGGGAAGATTCCTATGGGTTTATGACAGCTCGTGGTGCACCACTGGGATCCCTTTAACTGAGACTGAAAGGGAAGCACACAAAATTCAGAAATAGTGGATTACATATTCTTTGCACACACTGAATACACCTCTCTGGGTGCAAGTACATTATGCACTTTCTATTGCCATCAATTGGTAGGATACTTTTTAATTGGAACCCATGAATTGCTAAGTTCCTAAGATGTGATGCAAATATACACCGAGTGAAAGCTGCACAAGCAAACATCAAACTGCATTTCCTCACTTTGTGTTTAACTGTAAATCTAGAGTAACATTCTTTCAACCTGCTTTTTGTGGGGGTTTTTGTTGTGGTGGGTTTTTTTGTTGGTTGGTTGGTTGGTTTTTTTAGGGGGAGGGGGTTGGGGGTTTTTTTGATCTAGTGTAGTTGTAGATGTCAAGGAAGCAAACTGTAACACCTAAGGGACAATACAGTGGGATGAAGAATTTCCCACATTTATTTGAAAGGTTATTTTAGCAATGTTGATTGTTATTTCTGTTCATTTTACTTTTATGCAGAGCTGTGGGAAAAGAATTAAAATATAACTGGAACTGTTAAGTAGTAAAGCTATACTGACTTTTATGCATCCATTAAAATACCATAAGACCCTAAATGTATTCCTTGTCAAATCTGTAGTCAGCATACAGTTGGACATTATAGATACACAGACAAGATGAAAACTAAACAGAAAGCACTGAGAAATTAGGAGGAAAAGTGTCTGTTTTTAAGCCAAGAAACTAAACACTGGTTGAATATACAATCTCTGGCAAAAATAATGTAAAAACTTTGGCAAGTCTGAGAAAAATATTAACATAGAAATGTTTGGCTTCTAAAAAACTCATCACTAGGCTCAATATGTAAAATAATGTAACAATTTTATTACCCAAACAGTAAAAAGATACTATATTCTCATCTTCTATGGGACAAAGGGAATAGCAAAACAAAATGGGAAAAAGAAAGGTGTGATACTGAATTGTATAGTTCAACTAGTATATGTAGCGATCACTGGCAAAGGGCAGCAAGGAAATGATAATGATTTGTTTGTACAAAAAGATTCTGTGTTTGTATCTGGATGACATCAAAGTAGAGTATCTGAGAGCTTCCCTTAGCTTGTCAGAGCATAATAGCAGCTTACAGAAACAAAGCCTTCCCTGCAAAGAGAGCTGGAATCACAGCAGAGGAAGCTTGTGTATAAAACAGAGATGCCAAAAACCTAGCAAAGGTGGGACACTCTCCACAGTATTTTAATGTAGTGTTTGAATTTTAAGCTCCATTACTAATATCTCTCTGAAGCCAAAGTAGTTTAGCCTCTGAGGACATCTGAGAGCTACCAACTCATTTTTTGAAAACATTTTCAGATAGATATGAAGGAGACTGATTTTGTATTCTTGGAAAATCTTTTGGCAAACACAAAGGAAAACAAATAAAAAGAATAACTAGATATTTGAACATTGTCAAAGGCCCTAACATGGACTGCAGTCTGTTTTCAATGTATTATTCTTTTTGCTGAGATCATCTGCTAGCTGATCAATTACTGGATATGCACAAAGATAGTAAATCGGTGGTTAATCAAATATTAAGTATCTGGACATTTCTGAGCTCATTGTTACCAACAGAATCTATGCATAAATCTAAATATCACTAAATCTTCTTACCTAGCAGGGATGCCTATTGCAAAGTCTGCATTACGAAATAGTATGTGGTGCAGAGGTTCCCAGATTATGACAGCCACAGGGTCTGTGAAGGCAGACAGCTCACTTGTGAAAGTTGAGAAAGCTTTGTTTGTATGGCCCTATGCCTGACCAAATAAATGCTGGTTTACAAATGCCATCAACTTGATACTTCAAGCTCCCAGTTCTTCAGTTAGCACAGAAAGGCTTAGAAATCCCTGCTCTTATGGTCTAGACATGGCCTCAAAAACATGACAGAAAGAGAAAAGGTAGGTTCTAAGTCATGTATAATTACAAAGGAAAACAACTGCATAGATTTACATCTAAAAATTAATAGGAAGTTAATACAGTCTCTGGAAAGTGAGAATATAAAGTTCCATGCAATAATTAGGACTACACACAGTTAAAACAGAAAAAAAAAAATTACAAAAGGTTATAAAACATTATGAAATTATCTTCCTAAGAGTCAATGTCATATTGAGTTCTGTACCTGCAAATAAATGTAGTCTCTGTACTATCTTCAAAATGAAAGAAAAATAATCACACTGTTGTTTCCATTTATCAAGGAAACATCAAGTTTCTCAATCTTACCATCATGTAGGATCCAAAACCTGTAAATAATTTCAGCAAAAATCATGATTACCAGAATTGAAATTTTGGAAAGAACAATCATGTTAGCTTTTTACCTAAGAAAGGAGCTGAAATTACAGACTGGCAAGATCACTATGTGTACAGCGTTATTTCTTGGACATACTTTTACCAGGCTAAAAATTTTTATGTAATTTTATCCTTTTTATTAAAATTAATTAATTTCTTTTATCCTTTTCATTTTCTTTAACTTCCTGATAGTGGACATTTTGACTCTAGTAGGACAGAGGTCTGAGTAAAAGGTACAGCTTGATACTCATTCATTGATTCATTCAGTAAAGAAAACTATCATCAATTTGCAGGATAGGCAACTGAAATGAACAAAATAATTGGGAGAGATCTATTGATGGATTTTTTACTTGTTTGTTTTCACAGGTCACTTAACTTTGTTAATTAGTCTATGAATTATAGCCTTTCAAATCATTGTTACATATAAAACAAGTCAGGTTTATTGCAAAAATTACACGAGCAGATTTTTTTTTTCCCCCACTCTTTCTAAGAGTTAGCAGGAAGAGGAAAGTTGTGTAAATGTCTGTTTCTGGCAACAAAAATCAGTGTAAAAATATATCTATGTAATTAATTTTGTATAGTTTTAAATATTGACTGCCACAAGAAGTAGCATGGCTTAAAGAGAAAGTGTATAAATAAATTGGATAAATATTACAGAATAATAAAAGTATAACAAGGTGGGAATTGTTGTTATTACAATTTATTTTTATACAAATGACATATCAGTAATGACCTTCACTTGGGATAATTTCTTAGAAAATGAATAAATAGGTGGAATAAATGACCTGTGTAAAAGTCTTGAGCCACCAACTCCCCCAGCCAGTCATTAATCCCCCCAAAGTGCAACTGACCCTGATCATTACATCTTAATTAATGTATTAATGCAGTGTCTAAATGCTGCACTGCATTTTCTTATTGTATAATTAACCTTTGGGGAATATTTTACTAATGGAGAAAGGTAATTTAAGTTTGCCAGGAAGGTGCCATATTAATTATTTTATTCACAGTAAACACAAATAAATGATGGAAAGCTCTTCATGTGTTTGTACAGCTCACATTTCTGAGAGCTGTTGACTATTGGAAATGAAGGGCAAGGGCATGATTAGAAAGACTCATTAGATACTGGTTCAATACTTTGGTGCTATTGTTCATGACTGTATAACACTCAGAGCAGTCTATGAACCCTCAGCAGGGCAGGCAAAATCAAACTTTGCTGCTTCTGCCACAGGGAAGCTAAAGGGCAGAGGATGAGGGCAGAGCTGAGATGATAGATCTGGGAAAAGATCCTCAGAGACACAGAAATACTTCTGTACTCACTTGAGAATGGATTTCTAGGGATGCTGTCATGGATACTGCCAATGATTGTCATCTGAGTAGTGAATGCTGTTACTGGTGTGGTTGCCTGACCACATCAGATGCTCCTTACAGTCTAGGACACTAGTTTCCTCCAAGGCAACAGCAGGAGCAAGGCTGGCTTTCCAGAGCTCTTGAGGAAACTGAGATACACAGTTAACAAGAACTGTCATAAACATTATTTTCTTGTCGTCAGTGCCAACATGTTGCAGTGCCAGTGGTCATAATTTAAACTTGTTTGGAACATAAACCTGGTCTTGCAGTTTCTAAAGGTCATTAGGGGTTGCAGACGCTCACCTTCAATTAGGGAGGTCTGGATTCCCTTATTAGCTAGATTTTGAAAATGTTATTTTTACATCTGACTCGTAAACAATTACGTTGTATTATTCAATGGATAGTCAAAGACACTTCATTTCTATATGACTATTAAACTAATATTTGTGTTCCTAAAGGGATAAGGTAAAAGTTTGTTAGAAGTTAAAAAGTACTTTTTTTTCTATTTCTCTAAATATTCTAATAGCTTTCAGATGAATAACTAGACAACATTTTGAGCATCCACCTACCTTTCAAAGTATAAATATACATCTTTAAATATAAACATGATGCACTAGTATCACATAGACTGTAACAATTTTAACCACTACTGAATATTAAGTAAAAGCTTCGCCTCTCCC
>JANIJG010008812.1:0-16688 GCA_024611175.1 Megaceryle torquata
CCCAAGGGGGTGATGGAGGCCCCATCCCTGAAGACAGGCAAGGTTGGGCCTGATGGGGCTCTGAGCAACCTGATCTATTTAGAGGTATGGCTGCTTACTACAGGGGGGTTGGTGTAGGTGACCTTTAAAGACCCTTCCAACCCAGTGCATTCTATGCTTTCGCATCATCGAATGTACTAAAATACAGCTGTGCAAATAAATGTATAGTGCAAACATGCAGCTGTGTTACTAGTGGAATCTGTACGTGTAGATCCTTCATCACTGTTTTCACTGGGATTATGCACAGTTGTCTATCTGGAGTGGCTTGATCTGACTTCCTCGGTCTCTTAAGAGCATCTATCCAACAATTAGAGCAGTCTTCTCAGAGGCAGAAGGGAAGCAGCACGGGCTTGTTTTCTGTGAATGTCTTATGTTCTTTGATGGTAAGACAGGAAAGAGGAGAGTAGCTGAAGCAGGTCTCTGTGAATTAGGTTGAGCTCTGCTATAATCCTGCAAAGGTGTTCTATTACACAGCCTCATCTTCATCACAGGCAAGTTCCTGCACAGAAGATGCAGGCAGTTTCCAACCTCAGATTGCTGGTGTCTCAGCCCACGAGAAGCATATGACTGTTGGGGAAAATGGCTCCAAGCCACACTCCAAAGATGTGCTGACTCCTAATACTGCAATGCAGTAGAGAAGAAAATCTCTGCTGGCAGAGCAGCTTCCACGAAGGACTCATATTGCACTTGTGAGGCAACTGCTAGGGAAGGGAATCACGGTGAATGGAAGTGCAAGGGGAAGCACCCTGGATCATGCCTGCCTGTCTGGAGTATCTCACAAAAATACCATTCGCTCCCAGATTTTTAGTTCACTCCTTGATGAAACATGAACTACCATTGTCTGCTCCCTCAGTACATGTGACAGATTAAAAAAACCCCAAAAACCAAAAAAACCCAAACCAGAACAAAAAAGGAGATACTCTTGTGCCTATTTCTAACTATTTAATGATATTTTTCCTTTCTGAAGGTATATGAATTTTTTTCAAGTAGTCCTATCTCATAGTTTGCCAGTAAATGAACAGTGTCCACTAAAGTGAATCTGAACTTTAGCAGAATCTCTTTGTGTGTGTGTGTGTGTAAAAGAAAACAACAGAATACAGCTGAAATGCACGTTCCCACACATTTAATTAATTCCGGTATTTTGGCATCCAGTGATGCCCAAAAGATCCAGTTTAGGACTGGTTGCTTGGGCTCAGTACTGTCCAGAGAAGACTCCCTAATAATAGACAAGGTGTAACAAAAAATGAGATTCAAAGTTCACTGAGGTCTTTATGCCATAAATTTCCTTGGGGTTTTAAAAGCAGAAACAGCAATATCAAGATGTCTCTTTTTTTCCTGTTTTCTATGCTATAGGCTAATTAGCATAAAGAATTTATAATTTTGTATGTCTGTCTGAAGAGTGTATAGGGAAAAAGAGTGACATAGATCAAAGTTTTAAATTTTACTTAGCACTGACAACAATCTGCATTCCTCCACATCTTGAAAGTAAAATAATTTTTATCTCTTAAGAAGACTGTGCACATAGCAAAAAAAAACCAAAACAAAGTGACAAGCTCCACAGTTCTAATTGTTTTGATGACACCATCTTTTTGAAAAGAGACGGTCTATCTCTGGTGTCCCCTGAGAATGCTCATGGCAATCAAATCCCTCTAAAATCCAGGGAACTCTGTTACTCTCACAGGACTGAGAACTGATTTCATTTCATTCCCTGTGAAAGACAAATTTGACCGACTACTCTTAGGCAGTTGAACCAGACACTGTTAGCTATGCAAGTGCAGTTGACAGATATATTAGTATCTGATTATCTCAGTATTGAAGAGAACTTTGCTGGCTTCTTTCAGTGGGCAAATGACTTTAAAGTTTGTACTGGATCTGACTGAGCTGGAGTCAGTCTTCCCCACAGCAGCCCTCCCAGTGCTGTGCTTTGCAGTGAGAGCTGGAAAGGTGCTGGTAACACACCCGTGTTGTGGCTGCTGCTGGGCAGGGCTTGCACAGCACCAAGGCTGGTTTTCCAGCATTCCCCCTTCAGTGGGATGGGGTGGACAAGGTCTTGGGAGGGGACACAACCAGGACAGCTGACCCAAACTGACCAAAGGGATATTCCACAGCAAATGACATCGGTGCAACAATAAAATCTAGGAAAATGAGGAGGAGGGGGGGTGAGGGGGCATCCACTTGTCCTCCAGAGCAACCAATATGTGTTTGGAGCCCTGCTTCCCAGAAAAGGGACCAAACATCACCTGCTGATGGGAAGTAGAGAATAAATCTTTGTTTTCTTTTGCTTCTGTGCATGCAGCCTTGCTTCACTTTTCATTAAACTGCCTTTGTCTTAATCTATGAGTTTCATCTTATTTTCTCCCCCTGGTCCAGCTGAGAAGAGTGATAGTGTGGCTTGGTGGTCACCTGGCACCCAGCTAAGGCCAAACCACTCTAAAGCTTTAAGTGGTAAGTTGGGAATCTTAGTCTTTCCTTGGGATATTTTTTTAATTTGACACCAAGGAAGTTAATAAAATTTGAAAGTATTATTGATGAGAGCTGTCATAGTGTAACTAATTTTAGCTATTTGTACTACTTTCAGCTACTTTTAGTTACTTAAAAGTTTTCGGTTTGAGATCCAGTCTTACTACAGGTGTAGTGTAGACACTTCAGGAGGTGTTTCATCCCTGTGTAATGCCAATTTCTAAACTAGATAGAATTAATGACCACCTGGAGGTGCTTAATTCTCCATGGCAGTCAATAAAGGCATCGGCAGTAGCAACACCATTGTGAAAGCACATTGTTCAAGTAAGAATTTCCCAGGACATACTAACAGTTCACAGGGTTGAGCTGAAATTGTTTTGGATGATGATGTCAACTCTGAAGTAGTCTACTAAAAAGAAAGACCCTTGGCCATTTTTACATCTCTGAGACCAGATGGAGTTTAAGTCAGCCTCTGAAAATGACACTGAAATTTGTGACCACTGACGCTGACCACTGAGATCACATTACCACTGCCTGCTTTGCTTTTGGGCCTCCACTGGAATTTTTGTTCCTTGAATTTTTGTACTGCCATCAACCAAAGGAGTTGTTAGATGTCAGAAAATACTTTTCCTTGTGGACTTCTTTCTTCTTCTTTCTTTTCCATGGAAATGGAAAGTAACAACCATTGATTCTCTGCATTCGGTGTCCCTCGAAGAACTAAGAAAAAATCCTACAACCACAATAAACTCAAGCAACTCTTGCTGAAGTAAGAGCAAGAGTTTATGTTGTAATCTCTTCGTTGTCTACCTGCTCTCTAGTAGTATTTCTGCCCTTCTGACTGCAGATCACAGTGCAGCCAGTGTTTGACTGGAAAACATTCTCTATTGAAAACAAAATTTACTAAGGATTTTATATCACTGCTCTAACAATGCTTTAACTTTTGAACATGTATCCCTCAATATTATAACATATTATATGATATTTTGCATTTAGGTCTAAACTGGAAGCTAATCACATAAGAATGTATAATATTTTGCATCTAATTGAATATCTTTATGTCAAGGGTTAGGACTAGTCCAGCCACTAGTCGAATGACAGACGCTCTCTATTAACCCCGCTCCCTTCCCAAAGGGGAAGAGAAAAGCAATTAGAGAGAGAGAGTTGTGGTTTGGGAGAGAAAACTAAAACAGCTTTAATGAAAATAAGAATAATATAATTAAATACATACAAACTCAACATTGAACCCCACCCTGATGGAAATTACTGATTACTAGTCACCACTGATGCTGTGGCCAGGCACTGGGGAAACCCCAGACTGGACTCAGTGGCAGATGGGAACTGGACTCAGGAATGCACAGATCAAGATCAAAGGCAGAATGAACAGATCTCGGATGCTGGCCACTGAAGAAGAGAGCTTGACCCTTGTGATCCTTCAGGTTTATGCTGAATATGATGTATATGGAATTACATGCCTTGCTGATCAGTTTATGACCACCTGCCATGTCTGCTCCTCCCTGAAGGTGTGACCTGCTTTCTTCTCCCCCAGCTGGCTTGGGTTGGGCCGTATGGCAACATATATACCAATTGCTATAGCTTAGCCCCGGATATGTGCTAAATGTAGACATCTAGTAAGGCCATTTAGAAATCAGAGCAAGCTCTAACCTTAGCCCCCGAACAACCTTAAATATTCCAGACTTGGAAGGAAAGGAAACAGCTCTGGATATGCTCACAGATTGTCTCTGTTTAAGAGCACACTAATACTGTTTGTTTCTATCAGAAGCTTCAGCTGCCGTTGGCAGAGCTGAATGTGAAGTGTTGCTGCCTCCCCTACAGTAGACCAAGGAGGGAGGAGTTGCATTATACTATTTCTTTTACCTAAAGGACTCATATACTATTTTCTCAGAGAAACACATAAGTACAAAGACATGCTGTAGTTGGTCCTCTTTCTTTCTTAATACCAATGAAATAAGAATGAGAAACAGACAACTATAGAACGTTTTGGATCAGTAGAGGTACACTGTGATACGGGATGGATTTCAAAACCATTAATAATGTGATGACACCTCATTTATATCCTATTGCTTGTTCCATTATCTGCCAGAAGAAACGTGATTAAACTCAAGTTTGGCTAACATTCCTGTTGAAAGGGATCCTCTACTCCATCAAGTATTTGCAGCAAAATATATCATGTTTTCTCACATAATATTTTAAAAAGTATTTCATTTTTGTGTTCTAAAAGGCAGGTATAGGACCCAATTTTTCATCTTACACCCAAGCCTCCACACTTAGAGAAAGTGTTCTGTACAAGTGCTGCAGGTGAACATTGTCCTGATGACAATACCTTGCAGGTGTGGGAAAGGGAGGAGGAAAGTGTGGCACAATCCAGGTAGCAGAACTCTGCAAACAAGGGAAGGAGAAACTATCGTTTTGGCAACAAAGACATGGATAGGCACATCTGCTCTTCTGCGGAGATCAGCAAAGACAACTGCATGGATCTAAAAATGCCAGGCCAGAGCATGTGTTGTTCCAGGTAAGAAAAGTCATAACATCTAAGGCCAGTCTGGCTTCTTGTGTCCGACCATGGATGATGAACATGGCCTCTAACATCTCTTTCATACTTACGGAGTTTAGGGAACAGGCTGTGCACAGTGTGATTCTTTACCTGGTTCTCACACCTGGTTGAGGAAGTCTGTAGCTCAGCAACAAAATCAGATTGCACCTACACCCAGCATGCTTAAAATATGCTGATGACCTCGTACTCCATGAACTGTTTAATTTTTGTTGGAACACACTTTGCACCTTGGCCTCTGCAACATGTTCGTTTTAAGCTTGTTGCCTGTTAACATCATTTCCTAGTCACCTTCTCTACACCAATAAAATGTTAAGATTTTATAGATCTTTTTCACGTCCAGTTGAATCTACCCTTTTCACATGCTTAATCTCATAGGCAAGCCATTCCACATCACTGAACATTCTTCTGCCTTCTCTTTGTAACTCTTTTTCCTGAGCCAGGTTGCCCAGACATGTGTCCATAATATTCCAAAGACATAATTCTTCTCTGCTCTTAATTCCAACAACTTTAAATAGTTACTCATAATTAAAACTAAAAAATACAATTTGATCACCAATAAAACAAAGCACTTGGGAAAGCAGATGGACTTTGCAACATTCTCGAAAGTTGATATTCAGACCATCAGACCAAGGGAGACAATGACTCTCAGTGCTGAAGGTCATTCACTGTGTGCACCCTCTTAGCATTCTCCAGATATTTTAACTGACTGACTTTCAGATGGAATAGCTCAACTGCTCTCATCTACCAGGGGAGTTCAGGCTGTCATCCAGGTACCTAGGAGCTTTCTGAAGATCGGGCAGTGTTATTATAGGTGTGCTTTTGTTGTTGTTGTTTTGGTGGCGTTTTTGTTTCCGTTTTTGGTTTTGTTTGTTTTTTAAGATAAGTAGGCAAGTTAGCAACCCGCTTTCCTCCTCTGAATCACCATGTGATTTCTGTTCTTTTGTTTTTTTCTCTTGTTAAAGGCTGTCTTAGAATTTAAACAACTACTCCATTTTATCTGCTATCTGTAAACTAAGTCTGATCCTCGGGAAGCACAATTTCCTTTCATTCATCACTGGGATGTGTTAAATTCACAGACCTTGTCTGCACAATCCACAGATCAATTACCTTTTAAAAAACACTGGGAAAAATAAAACTGATAAAAGGACTAGAAGCCACCTGATAATTTCTTAGAGAAGACTGGAGTCTAGCCACCGCTTATCTAGTAGGTATTAGTTTGAGACAGGAACTTATTGATGCAGAACACTAATCTTTCTTTTCCCTGTTTCTTGAGAGACCAAAAAAGTAAACCTTAAGCAGTTAAGGACTTAAATTTGTGATATGGAAGTAGGTATTGCCATACACTAGATCATTTTTGATCTACTACAATATTTCCTCTAATGCAATCCAGTAGAAACACACATCTAACAAACAAACCAACAGTTATTAAAATTGCATTTAAATAATTAATTTTGCTGAGGAATAAAAAAAAAAAAGTTGCTAGTTGGTATCTCATTAATGATATAGCTCCATTTGTTGTTCAACTTATTAGTATCTTCAAAATAGAAAATTTGCACATCACCACAAATTAACTTAGTTCTTTTCACTATCCTGTGGGTATTTTGAATATTTATTTTTGAAAAATTGAAGTTGTTTTTTTTTTTCCTTTCCATTTTCAGAACATTCCATCAGTCTTTGCTACAACATTAAAATTCACTGGATAACTTTATTCCTCCTCAACAATTCTGTATGTTCACTTAAAGTTATTTTAATTGCATTTTGGATTTTTTATACTATGTAAATTTCTTATTTTTGTGATTGGGAATTCTTGTTCAAAGAATGTTCAGTGTTATTGTGATATAAATAATAAATGTCTAGTATTTTCCACAGAATTTTAGGAAAGGACTCCAAGGTGGTAATCTAGCCATTCCTTCATCCCAAAGTAAGATCAATGGATCTACATCACTCCTCTCATATGCTCCTCTGGCAGTGTTTCTTTTCCAGGTAGCAGAGTTCCAACACAGCTCCCACTTGCATGGAGGCCAACCCATAGCTCTTGATTGTCCTTGTTGTCCTTTCTGGACTTCTTCCAGTTCTTAGATCTCATTTCTCCAATTTATCTTTCCAGGTCGGAGTCACTGGAACATGAACATGTTAGGGCATTTTCTCAGTCAAACACTGCACAGACTGAAACAATGAAACCATCACACAGAATCAGATCGGGATGGATCCCTCTGGATTCACACACACTTCCTTGCATTTGGAAGTAGATCATTAACAACCATTGACTGGGGTATCATTATCACACCATTTTTACATTCTCACTTCACAGTATCTTCATGTAACCCATACTTCCCTGGCTTGCCCAGATTACGTAAGTAACTTGAAGCATCACTAGAGCCAAAATACTCAACAGTGAACGCTTCTTTACACTTGACAACACACATTAGCCTGCCGGAGGGAGAAAGAAATTGACAGACTCACGCTGGCAGCTGTTTACTTGCACAATTCTAGGTGTCTACGTGTATTTTTCATTGTAGCACTTTTGCTGGAATTTAAGTTAGACAGAGCTTCTGGTAAATCCTTGGGTTTTCCTCACCCACACTGGCAAGTACTACACCTGCTCTTTTTGAACCCCACCTGTCCATCCATTTCAGCTAGGTCTTGACAAGTCCTAGGAGGGAGTTCAAGAGGTGATGGCTGACTTGAGAACACCTAACTGATCATTTCTTAGTCTCTTCTCATAGTATAACGATATCTCCTTGGATTCAAGGCCTTTATCTGCTTTGTTGTAGTTGGAAGCAACAACGGAAATATAAAGAAACCTGACAATTTACACACATTTGTTCTTTGCTTATGATATCTTACTTTATGTATCATAACTATTATTAAATGCTGCTTCCTCTTTTTTTAGGTTACAGCTCCAAAATCTTCCCTTTTCCTGTATTTTCTTTGAAAGCTCAAGTAAAATTAATGACACTTGTCAGCCTTGCCAGGCGCTTCCTTCTTCACTTTCATTAACTCCTCAGGTTTACAGCTCCCAGAGTCTGACCAGGGAAAACCCCTCTGACCCCAGCCTGGGGCTTCTCTGACCAACACGGCAGCCTGGCTGCAGCTTCAGGGCACGGGGGGCACCAGAGCTGCCCCGCTGTGGGGAGCCAAGGCGCAGGCACCCCTGGCAGGACCCCTCCACAAAGCCGACTTCAAAGGGCAGTCTTCTTCCTTTTCCCTTTTTCCCCGAAAGCTGTGACAAGTAGATGTTTAAATACCCGCATTCCACAGGTTTGGGAAATTTACCCCCGCCCCTCGCCATCCCTTTTCTTTTGTCCCCCGCGCAACAACGAATCCCCCCCAGCCTCTACGCGTCACTACAGGAGCAGCCTGCGGACGCCGCGCGACTCCCGCCCCCCGGCTCCGCCCCTCGCGCTTGCGCGCAGCCGCCGCACCTCTGAGCATGTGCGGAGGGCCGGGGGCCAGCGGCGGCCTGCGGGGGATCCGCGCCGCTGCCGCCGCCACTATCACCGCCGTCATGGGCTGAGGAGACAGGTGGCAGCGACGGTATCAGTGGCTTCGAGCTGGGCGCCCCGAGGATGGAGAGAGCCATGGAGCAGCTCAACCGGCTGACGAGGTCCCTGCGCCGCGCCCGCACCGTGGAGCTGCCGGACGGTACGAGAGGGGCGGTGACGCGGCCGCCGGTCTGTCCGGGCGCCGCGGCTCGCCTGGCCGGGGTGAGATGAGCCGCGGCCGGGCCGGGCCAGGGGCCATTGCATGGCTTCGCTCGGCGAGGCGACTTACGGGGGTGGAAACCGGCTCCCTCCCTCCACCGAGGTTTGTTCGTCTTTTAATTTGCAGTGGCGGTAACAACGGCCAGCGGCGACTTCCCCAGCCGCCTCCTTTCGCCGGGGGACGGCGGCGTCTGTCACGGGGCGCGGGGTGCCGCTCCCCGCCGCTGCCGCCCCGGGCCCGGATGATCGGGGTGGGGGGGCTGGACCCTCTTTCTATCCGCTCTGAAATCCTTCGTTAGGTGCTTCGGCGGTGACACGCTAGCGATGACAGATTTTTACTGGTGCGATTTCTTTTTTTGTTTTGTTTTTGTGTTGGGTTTGTTCTTACTTATTTACACTGCTGACCTTTGTTTGGAAAGGTGTATGTCTCTGTCGCTGGCCACAGACTAATCTTTGCATCTGGACTGCTTCACGTGGGTGTTAGCTACCCGATATCCGGATGGATTTGAGAACACACGTGCATACTCTTATGGAAAATAGTTTAGCGTTCCAGCCAGGTCCAGCTTTTGGGAGGACTAGCTCTGCAAGTGCTTTTGGATATGCAGAAGTTTCTGTTATGAGTCATGTGCTGTTGCACTTCCTTCACAGTTTATTTTTACAGATGAGTCTTTGGCTGGCTGTGTGCCAGCTTTCATCTCTGGTGCTGGAGGGAAAGGAGTAATATTCTGTTTGCTCTATGCATTCCCTGTATGGACTTCCTGGCTGCTGCTTATGGACTTCCTCCTACACCCTTTCCTTATTGTCACCTGTCAACAGTTTCAGTGTCTGCCAGTGCAGTTGCTCATAAATTCCGCAAAATGAACAGAGAAGTTTCAGACTGATTTTACTGCTTCATGTAAGCCCTTGAACGGCAGCAGTGAAAACTGACATAATACTGTTAATGTAAGCCCAGACTTACAGAAATAATGTAGTAGCACTGGTTTTACTAATTGATTATGGTAACGTGAATGATGCTTAGCACAACCTGTGCCAGTTGGCGCTGTTCCAAATGTACTCCAGTACTAGTGTAGGCAAATTCATTTCAGTTTAGCTGTTTTCTTCCTATCTGGGGAATGACCATCTTACGCTTCAGAAGTAATTATATCTGTGGTGATGGTAGTGCAAATGTAAGCCTTGTGATCTCTGGAACAAGTACTTCTTTTGTCCTGTAGTGCAGAAGGAATGTTGGTCTCAAAGATAAAACAAATTGGAGCTGGGCTGAAATAAGGAGGTAAATGGACTTTGGGCAATTACATTCCAAGAAAACCTCTATACAATGGCCATCTAACTTTTGGGTACATCTTAGATCATTACCTGTTGTCCTTCTTGGCCTCAGTGTTCCCTAGAGTCATGCAGGGCTACCCACACTCTTCCTGAGAAGCAGATTTAGGTTGTAGTGTTTTGCTCCAAACATGTAGTGACAGGATCAGCTTAGAAAATACCACCACCTGTCTAGTATTTCATGCATTTTGGTGGTTTCTGGTGTGCTGTGTCTGGTGTCTTGAATTAGTGTTGTTGGGTTGTTTGTTTATTTGTTTTGTTGTTTGTTTCTTCGTTTTTTTTGCATGTGGGGTTTTTTTTCTCCTCCATTCTCTATTTGAGTAGCTTTAATTTGAAGGATATATAGTTTACTTTATCCTTAAACTACGAGTCATAGTACTCTCTTAGGAAATGTTTCTTATGCTGAAGAAGGCACTAAATCCAGGTATTTAACTTACTTTGCATGCGTTGTAGCTATTGGGGTATTATATGGATGGTGCTGACACTTCTTCAAGATCATGAATTCTGCCAAATTCGAGACAATATCTCTTAAAGAAAATAATAAGTGTGTCTTGTCAGGGCAGTATTCTAGATGATGAATTTTAAGGGATTACTTTGAAAGCAAGCACTTAAGTCCAGTGCCAGTGAATACCCTGAGCTGACCTTGCAGATAGGAAACAGTATTGGTTTTTTTCATCACTTTTCTGAAGTGTCCTTCTGGGGGCATTTCCTGGGCACTGAAGAGCTTGACACAAATTTCTGGATTTCACTTGTAAGGTTTAGTGCCTGAAAACTAGGTCTTGAAGCCCAAAGCTGAAGGTTTTTCACCCCTTTTTGTCTCTGATATTGCAGTTTGGGGGATTTTTTTTTTTGTCTGTAGATCTTCATTACTTGACATGCAAGCAAGTGAGATTACAAATAAGTTGTGTAAGCGCATAAGGAGTATGATGTTTTTTTCTCTCCCTGGTGTCATGTACTTTTACCTTAAGTCAAGGGGAGCTTTTATGGCCAAGCTGCACTCATATTTAACTATTGTCTTTTTCTAGATCACTGTACCCTTCCCTTCCCTTCCCACCAAGATACCTGTGGAATAGAGCTGAATACACGGATACATTTTTAAAAAGTGATCTTTTCCACAATTTATACTTTTTTTATTTAACATCTATTTAATTTTATTTCCAGGACTCTCCCTCCTCATGTGCCCCCTCCCATACAGTCTGTACCCCCCTCACACCCCCAGCATTCAGATTCTAGTAATGCCTGTTGGGAATGGAGTTATCTGATGCTTTCAGAGCTTGTTGTCGTAAGGAACAATCTACAGACAGTTCAAACTCGTGAAGTTGGTGGTGGTTAGAATGACTCTGCAGCTTTGAAACATTATTTGGTGTTTGGAGAGGTTTGTGTTTCTTCCACCACATATTCAGTGTAAGCAACATTGATTTATTTTTGAACGTTTTTGTAAATAACAGAATTAATGTGATTTGAATTTGAATATGACTTATCTCTTCACAGTGTTCAGAGGTAATAATAGATTAGCGTTGCTTCTTTCTTTTGTTAACTGCAGACAGGCTGCTTCAAATAGTGGATAGCAGCACTAATCTTGGAGAATAATAATGAATAACATAGCTGCAGCATGGTACGGGTTTCTCTTGACTCCACTTGATAACTCCGAAGAATTCTTTGTTTAACATCTGGTAAATGTCACATTGCCTATCTAGTGGAAGCAGTGAATGTGTGGAAGCGTGGTACAGAAGACATGAGAAGCTATACTTCAAAATAAAAGTTTTATGACAACAGTCCTGTACTTCCATATCCTGGAACCATATACCTGAGTTCTTAGACAGTGTAGTCCCTCCTGTCATCAACTGTCATATATGTGAAGGCTGTGGAGATTGTACTCCCAACAATGGGTAGTTTGCTTCAGGCTGGAAAATATAATACTTACACATTATTGTACAATAGCTATAACAATTAATTCTTATTTATATTATTATGTATTATACATTAGAGCCTTTTTTTTTTTTATAGCAAATTCTTGCCTTAAAAATAATATTTTGCTCTAGAAAATCTGTCAGTGACCAAAGAGGCATGACATAACCATACAGGGTGCTAGGATGTGAAGTGCTGACAGGGGCTGCATAGCTGAATGTCAGTCTGTTCCCACCATTGACTTGGATCTTTGTGTTGTGGCCTTTTTTCATTACCTTCAGATATGGAATATGAAGCTGATTAGAAGTTAAAATTAAACTGATTGTGTTTAGGCTTAGAGACAAAAAAATAATGGTTTTGGAGTAACTTAGTTTAAAGAAGTTAGTTTTACAAACTCATAGGTTATGGAAGTCATCTTGGAACACAAGAAATTTCTTTCTAAAATAAACAATTTTTTTCTTAGCTAATGCACATTTCTTAAATACTTTGACCTAATTATCAGAATTGTTAAAGAAAGTGATGCTTCATTGAAAATTCTTCAATTGCTTTGTATGAGAAAAAATGCCACATTGCAATACAAGTATGCATAAGTTGTGTAAAAGGAAGTGATCTATTGAACAATGGACACTTAAAAGGCAGGTAAATGTTGCTAAGTGAATTTATTTTGCATAAAGTAATTCTGTATGATAATGGAGTAATTTAATTTCTTTGCAGATAATGAAACTGCTGTCTATACACTTATGCCAATGGTTATGGCTGACCAGCACAGGTGAGAGCTGCTTTAAATTTCCTTCTTTTTTTTAAAGGTCTGAAAAAACAGCTTGTTTACTACCGTTGTAGCTGCTAGAGCACTCTTGGAGTTCTGTCTCTGAATTGCTGAGATCTTCTGTAGCTGAAATTAGTCACTGGCTTTGTGTATCACAGCATATTCTTACCTGAGAAACCTGTTTGTTTTATGCCATTGAAGGGATCTGGGACTTGTTCTGTTGGTGCACATAGAGAAATTTGTCCTAGGATAAGAGTGAAAGCATTGGGTTGTAATTGGTTTATTGCTCTGAGTGTGTATTTATTGGTGACATAGCAGCTCTTAGTCTCATTAGGTGGCTCAGAAAGACATGGAGTAAGAGTTGTACAATGAGATTGATACTTCTGATGTTCCTCAGATGAGCAGCTGTTTCTTTTACCCAGTTGTCCTCAAAGTGTCCTCTTACAAAACTGTAAACTGCTTATCTAGTCAGAATAAACATTTATTCTGCTACATAATATCTTGTTGAGGTTGTGTGCAAGGATTTTAAGTTACATCATCAGCTCGGTACCAGAGGTCAAAGTCAACAGTTTCATCTATTTTAAAATATTTTATCTTCACTAATTAATATTTTATCTTTAAATTCATATGGGCTTGAAGCATCCTATAGGAATTTCTTATACCATTGACATATCATGCGTCCTTCTACTTCATCATGATTTCACACCAGTCTTCCTTCTGAACTTTGCCACTGTTTGAGGAAGCTGCTGGATCTGGTGTCTGTGCTGAGATAAGGAGGAAAATGTGAATTTATAGTTTTTTCAAACCAAGCCTATTAATATGCTTGTTTCCCATATTAATAAAGAAATGATTTGACCATCTGGTCTAGTCCTTACTAGTTTACATTTGAAACAATTGCCCAGTGTCACAGTCCTTTTTTTTTTATGTACAAGAGGTGAAAAACTCAAAGTACTGTTAATATGCAAATGCTTGAAAGCTGTTGGATGTCTTGTTCAGAAGTTAGTTGGAGGGAAAAATAAACAGTGATCAAGCTAGAAATAGAGTACTTGTGTACAACTTACAGCTCACAGTATCCAAGCAAAGTATATACTATATTTTAATTAAAACTGTATTTCTGTTTGAAGGTCTGTCTCAGAGCTGCTATCAAATTCAAAATTTGATGTGAATTATGCATTTGGACGTGTCAAGAGAAGTTTGCTTCATATTGCAGCAAAGTAAGACTTACTTGAGTCCAGTCCAGAAGTTAACAATGAAAGTATTACCACAAATCTAACGCACCAATGTAAGCTGGAAAACTATGTAGTATCAGTAAACGTTTTGTTTTTACGCTTCCTTTTTGTATTTTGTTTGTTCTTTTGGTGATGTGCCTGCCTCATTGAGAGGATGGGTTTTACACAGGATATCAAATGGCTTTCCACATTCTAGTGAAGAAAATTTTAGTGGATACTTTTTTAATTTCTGTGAAATCTCAGTCTGAAGAAATGTAGCCATTATGTGTATCCCATAGAGCTGGGTCGCTCTTGCTCTTGTACATTTAGAGAAATCTTGTCTGCGGGTACTGGTGGGTTTGAAATACTCTAAAATGGGGGGAGGCACTACTCCATCCTGGTGAGACCTCATGTCCAGTGAGTACCATGTCCAGCTCTGGAGCACTCAGCACACGGACAACATGGGCCTGTTGGAGCAGGTCCAGAGGAGGGCCACAAAAATGACCAGAGGGTTGGAACACCTCTACTGTGAGGAAAGGCTGAGAGAGTTGGGGTTATTCATTCTGGAGAAGAGAAAGTTCCACAAAGATCTTATTGTAGCTTTTTAATACTTGAAGGAGGCCTATAAGAAAGATGGGGACAGTCTTTTTAGCAGGGCCTGTTGTGACAGGACAAGGGACAATGGTTTTATACTCAGAGTATTAAAAAAATATAAACAAAAAAAGCTTTAGACTAGATATAAGGCTATCTCTAGCCTTATGTAGGTGCCCGATTCCTGGAAACATTCAAGATCAGGTTGGACAGGGCTCTGAGCAACCTGATCTAGTTAAAGATGTCCCTGCTCACTGCAGGGGGTTGAACCAGATGACCTTTAAAGGTCCCTTCCAACCCAAACCATTCTATGGTTCTGTGTTCATTGGGAAGCAGCTGTTCAGGGGTACTTCAGGTGACCATAACTGAAGGGAATATAACTTGGCCACTCACTTCTAATAAATTTTTGTATCCTGGATATATGGCTTAAGTGCAAACTTCAAATCCATGACCTAGATTAATTATTATTTATGTAGATATTCAACAGGGGATATATTGCCAAGAAATAGCCAGATTAACATAACCTTCATAGAAATGAACTGGATAGTTTTTGAAATGGCCTTTCAGGAAATTAAACTTGAAACCAGTGAATTAATGCTCTATATTTTGGTCCCATTTTAAATATCTTGAAAGGCTTTACATTTAAACTGTTAAGAAAAAGTGGTGTGTGTGTGTTGTTTTTTTTTTTTAATATTATTCCTGCATAAAAGTGACAGGTATTAGGGCCCAATAAAGATGTACGTTCCATCTTTTGAAGCAGATAGTTTTAGAAATACCTGTTTCCCAAACATTCCATCTCAGAATTGCATGTTACTTATATAACACTTACTTAAGAAAGTACTTAAAGAAAATATTGCAAACAAATTTTTATCATGCATCTTAGAAAAACTGTACCTATTGACCATAAACTGTAAGAAATTGTGTTACTTTTTCTGCATTCTTTTTTTATCTTGTCTAGTTGTGGGGTCATTAAGAGGTCATCGAGATGCTGGTTTTGCAACTTGCTGTACAGCTCGTCTTCAGTTTCTTTGGGTTGCTGTGTAGCAGTTCTGTCATTGGGAAGAGTAGTAACAATGGATAAGCTGGTCATGTTGGATACAAAAGTACTGTTGTGTCAGAGGCAAAAGTACTGTATGTTTATGCCCCATAAACAGCTTTCCTCTTGAAGAGTTCAGGAGTAAGATCTAATGCAAAGTTTCTATGTTCTTGATGACAGTGCTTATCCTGTAGAGCTGCTATATTATGTAAAGTAAAAGGGAGTTACAGGTTCAAAACAAATAGCAAAAAAAATAGTTGTATGATTTGTAAAATTTATGATATTTAAACTTCTAAATGTAACTTCCAGACTTTGAAGTGTAACCAAAAAAAAAACCAAAACCAAAACCGAATTATTTAATGAAAAATCCAGTCCTGTGAATGGATAAAAGGTGAGGGAGGTGAGAGGAAATATTAAGCAAAACATTTTAAACAGTTTACATTTTAATCAACTGGCAGTCTTTAAGGTTCACTGCTGGGTTTTGAAGACACAAAAATCATGTAGAAAGCTACTATCTCTTCATTGGTACAAGTTCTGATCAGTCAGTTCTCACTGCATTTAGGCGTCTTTCCTTCTGCTTTCTGTAACTGGAACTATGAGGTTGTAAAAACAGGTATGTGTAAAGGTTTTCTACTGAATGTAATCTATTTAGTATTGCTGTTGTGTTTACATCAATATAGATTTGGTCTGTAAATGTGCTTGTTACAGTTTTTCCCTTCCTTAATTTGTTCTTAGCTGTGGATCAGTTGAATGCCTTGTTCTATTATTAAAAAAAGGAGCAAATCCAAACTATCAGGACATTTCAGGATGCACTCCTCTCCATTTAGCAGCAAGGAATGGGTAAGAAAAACCTTTTTTAAAACTCTTTGTGCATAATGTACTTGAGATGACACATTCTGTAATATTTCTGCATAGTTCGAACAAAAATAGTTTGGTTTTCACTTATGAAAATAGAGATGGCTGTCATGGTTTAGGGTCAGGGTGGCCCCTTAGACCAATAACAAACACTCTCTGTTAACCTCCCTCCATCCCCAAAGGGGAAGAGAAAGGGAAGAAGGGAGAGAGACTCAGCCAGTAGAAAAGG